>JANHFK010004753.1:57255-67758 GCA_036250565.1 Sibynophis collaris
TCAGATATCTTCCTAAATGGGATGGAAAGAAAAAAATCCCAACTATTTCAAATTGTGGTTAAAATTAATGAGTTGATATATTTTTCCAAGACGCAGAGGATTTTGAACGTTTCATTCTTGCATTATCTTGACACTTGTCATATTTGTGGTCCTAGATTCACAGTATGGATCTTTACAGCCTAGGAATCTTTAATAGCTACAAGTGGCAAGTGGCAATAACATGGTCCCATCCATGCTGAACACACCTGATTAGAACCATTAATCGATGGAATATTGAATTGATGGAATATTGTTTGTTGAGATCTTATCAATTTTTACAAATTTGTTCAAAGAGACAGAAAGATTTTGAGATTTTAAAAAAATTCTGATTGTTGAAGAAAAACAAATTGAAACATTCTCACTGAAAATGTAGAGGAAGAAAGGAATATATTGGGCCAACATCTTGTCTTCTCCTCATGCTGTACTCTTTATCATAATACATGGCCATAGTATTTCATTTCACTGAGCCATGATGGTGCAGTGGTTAGAATGCAGTATTGCAGGCTAACTCTGCCAACTGCCAGCAGTTTGATTCTCACTGGCTCAAGGTTGACTCAGCCTTCATCCTTCTATGTCAGAAAAATGAAGACCCAGATTGTTAGGGACAATAGGCTGACTCTGTAAACTGCTTAGAGAGGGCTGTAAAGCACTGTAAAGCAGTATATAAGTCTAAGTGCTATTGCTGCTAGTGCTATTTTCACTGCCCATCAAAGTAGCTCAGTTTGGTAAGAAATACCGGATATACTGTTTCAGCAATGGGATGATATATTATTTACATCATTGATTATCAAAACAATCAATTGGCCATCATACCTCTTACTGCTTTCCAAAGCTGATGTTTTCCAAATATCTTTTAGTATAATTCCCAACAGTCACAGCCAATGTATCTGAGATGAGATCAAGATGACAGAATGTGTCGTTTCACGCATGTGAAGGATACCATATTGGGAAAACATATCTATATTAATAAACTCTGATTATATTTTCAAGTCATGAAAAAGTTAACTGAAGACTGTAAAAGGTCTTCCAAGATACCATATGTACCAAAAAGAAAAAAATGTTCTACAACAAACCAATGCTGAGTTAAGTATTGAAATACAGACATAACAAAAATCTGATCCAAAACTTCTTCCATATGCAAAATTTCTACAAGTATATATCCTCTTAGTTCACTAGTATTAGAGATATGGATGAAGCTGTTCATAACACTATAATCAAAAGCAAACCTTTGTCAGGAAAAGCAGTGAGGATACTAATGTATGTAGATTTTTGTAGATTTGTACATTTCATTTCCGGGCACATCTTTACTAAACTATGCATGCCTGTAGTTCAGCTCATTGGGCTGCACATACTATCTACTACATTAATTCAGGCTTCAGTGAACTTTCACGGCATGCTCGTGTTCATTAACTACTACATGGAATGAGACCAAGGACACCATGTTTATGTTGATTGTGATCAATTCAGCATGTTATTATTACATTCTTTCCAATGTCATATTGGGTCCTGATGATGATGAATTCCATTTCATCATCCTATTTACCCAGGCTAATACTTTCTAACAGGGTATGCTGAAAATTAAATTCATTTTAACTTAAGTTGTTTTCATTATATTATTTATTTCTAGTGTTGCCGGATGCAGACCCATGTTTAAAAGTCCCCAGGTAGTTGTAGAACAACCACAGCAACAAGCACAAGACACTTTTCTCTTAGCTCAAGAAGACAAAGCCAAGACTGCAGATGAAGCGAAAAGCTCCACCAGCCACCATTCCGAAAAACTACAGGAATCTTTACTAAACAAGGATCAATCATGCCTAGAGAGACACCGTTTGCTTAAAAACCATATGTCTCCAGTATTCCCCTGCAGCACAAACACTTGTAATAGGACAGGGGTGTCCTTTTCCTTCTCTAAAAAAGTCCACTTGAAGCTTGAGTCATCAGCATCTGTCTTCAGTGAGAATCTGGAAGAAGCACATGACCACATTGGGTCACCAAAGCAAAAATTGAATCAAACTGCCGAGGAATGTTATACTTGCACACATCTGAGTAGCAAGAGGAAAATGAACGTGCAAAAGAGATTAAGCACACTTCAGGGCCCGGAATTATACAATCTGTCTGGAAAAAATAAACCTCATAAGGAAAATAACCAAAATAGCAACAGAGAATCAGTGGAAACTCATCTTCCATTTTATAAGGAGAAACAGCATTCTCTAGATTTGGAATGTGCCAGCACTCCTGATATAAAATCAAGACAGCTGGTCAAGACTCGGAAAGCTATACAAAGTTTCATCACATCTCAGTGCCAACCTACCAGTGCTTGTATACAGCAAACAGCTTACAGGCACAGCAACATCTTGCTAACAGAATGTGACTCTGAATTTCCAGGCCAACAGTCATCTGAAGGAGGACATTCATGTGCAATACACTTTAATCCCTGTATATTCAAATGTTCTTCTGATTCTTCAAAAAATGTGGCTTCAGATAATGAAACATCAAAAAATGATGGTTTGGTTCATGAAATTAAGCCTAAAACATTTCCTTTTCTTCATGTACTGAGTAAAGATGGCAGCAAAGCCTTCCATTGGCCCATAGAACTTCTTTTGTTTACAAAAACAGAACCTTCTATTTCTTATGGCTGCAATCCATTATATTTTGACTTTAGACTCCCCTTATCCAATAAAGACAATGGGCAGCATGACATCAATCCAGACGTTTCCATAGAGTATTCAAGAAATATGGATATAGATGAAAATTATGCCTTGGATCTTTCCAAGAAGAAGCAATTGTCCATTAAAAAAGATAACATTTTAAAGCCAAAGAAGAACAGTGCTCTGTATCTCAAAAAGTGTCAGCCAAAATTATATAAAGAGAATGAAAACAAAATTAATTGTAGTCCTCCAAAGTACATTTCAGATGATTTGAATGAAAATATACCCAATGTGCCTGCTCACCTTGATTGCTCGCAGAGGCATTGTACAATAGCAACAAGTCACCATACAGAAATGTGTATGAGGTCTTTAGCACAACACTTTCATGCCTGTGAAACAACAGTACAGAATGAAGTTGGTGAAAATGTTTGCATTTATCCTTTGGCGCCTAGGGAAAAAAAGGAAAAATGTGGAAAATGTGATTTAATGTATTCCCAGGAGCAAACCAATCTGGATTTGGTCACTTGTACAAGTAACATAAATGAAAGTGGAAAAGATACGCTTCTTGGTTGTAAATTAGACTGCCCTGATGAATGCTTGGAAAAGGAAAACAGTGTGAGTTTTGCTAATGATTTTTGGAAATTCTGCCCTTTGCAAAAAACCTGGTCTGACAGACAGTCTAATTATTCTGACATCTCCACCAATAGTGAGACTAGTGACACTAGTTGCTACTGTAATCAGAGTTCAAGCAACCATAGTAGAGGTAAGCTGCCTTTTTGTTGCAAAAGGAAACAAAAGTCAACTGGAAAGCAGAAATGTAAATATCAAAAGCACAACTGCCTTTCCTCTTCTGATGAAGCAGACGTGGATTGCTTTATCCACAAAAAAAGCCAGCGATCTGCAGATTGTACTCAGAGATATCCAATAAAATGTCAACGATATTTGAGATATGGGCACTTGCTACAAAGCGAAAGAGCAAAGCAAAGTAGAAATAGATACCCTGTCTGTAAACACAGCAGGAGCAGATGTACCAGCTCCCAAGTTTCTTGCAGCCATGATTCAGGAAGCAGTGAAACATCATCAAGTTCCACTCAATCTAGAGGTAGCAATTCAGGATCGTTCATGAAGGAATCAGTGCATATCTGGAACAAACACAAAAAGACTGTGAGAACCAGTGAAGAAAAAATACCCTACTCTGCCCATTCAGAGAACCAGAATGTGAACTGTGCCTCTAAGCATAAGCATGGAATTTGCTCTGTCAACTGGTTAGAAAAGGAAGCAGCAAGACAGAAATCACTAACTGCCAAGCTACTTTTACAAAAGGTAAAATCCAAAAGACACCAGGGGCAAATTGGAAGCACTGGCAGCTTTTCGAAGGCTTGCAGGATGGATGCCTCCTGTAATGTGCCTGGCACATTTTCCATGGAGAATGAAACAATACTGCCTTCACAGGAGAACACACACAGTGCTGACATGAACTGTGTGTGGAATCGTGAAACTGGAGAAGTGGAAAACAACACAAACGAATGTTTGACCCTAGGTAATATTATGGGTAACACTGGCTACAATAATTACCTGCTCCAAGACTTAATTCAAAGAGGAACCACCTACCAAACCCTAAATATGGAAGCAAGCACAACCATAAAAGAGAAGACAGATCTCTTAACCGATGAAACACAACTTCTTCTGCCAAGCTGTGATCCAATGACAGGTGATTTTCCTGGCGCTTTTGTTTCTCATAGATATTCTCTTGCTCCAAATTTTACTGACACCAAAGAAGAATACAATGCAAGGATGGACTTGCATCAAGCAGAAGAGGAGCTAAACTATTTCCCTGACAATGCTATGCATAAATCCAATGAAACAGAATATGAGACTGACCTTTATAATAAGTGCATCTCCTCTCCTTTATCACAACATCCTATAATATTTTCCCCTGATGAAATAGATAAATACAGGTTTCTACAGCTACAGGCCCAGCAGCACATGCAGAAACAACTTGTAACAAAACATCTCAAGGTTCTGTCTACTAGTGAACCAGCCACATTCTCTGCATCTCCAGCAGTTCAACCTGTTCCAATTCAGCAACACACTTCTGTTGCCACCCTCCACCAAACCTTTTTGCAAAGCTTGGCTTTGTCCAATGGGGCTCATCCACACAGCAGTAATCTAACTCATATACATCCATTCTCACAAGCTCATTTTGCGCCCGTATCAATTTCACCATTTGCTTCAACCTTCCTGCCAACTCACGCAGCACTATTGTCTGGTCATCCTTTCCACTTGGTATCAGCCACTCCTATTCACCCTGTCACCCAACTGGCAATCCCATCTCTGCCTCCTACTGCCTTTATTCCTACTTGGTTCACTCCACCGCTGAATGCAACTGCACCTTCCACAATGCATTTCAATCCTTTAATTCATCCATTTTTCCAGGGGCAGAAACTTCCACCTTATTCTTAAAAGTGGCATGCATATTTGTTCTCCGAACCGAGGGGGGAAAAGTAAGTTTAAAAATATAGTTAAACAGCAAGGTCACTGTCCCACATTCCAAAAAGCAATTTAGAATGGAAAGTCCCATTTAGTAACGTAATTGTTTTCCGTATGAGAAGTCATGGTTTATATACTCCAAATATATCAAGAATGCTGAGCAAAATCAAAGTTGGGCTGACACAGCACATAAATTTGATCATTAAACTGTTGAGAAGAGAGTTATTTGTCACAAAGCCATGTCTACTTCTTACTGCAGTCTTTTGCAATTTGGCACAGTCCAGATGTAACTTGACCCGCAGCTTCCAAAATTCCCAAACTATTTGGAAGGTGCCTGATTAGGCGGTATTGTCTGACAACTCCTTTTAAGGTTTAGCATGGTCTTTTGCACTATAGTAGGTATTTTCTTTTTTTTAAAAAATCTATATGTCTATACTTTCAAAAAAAAGGATGCATGCAAGAATGGTTAACCTTGGAAAGGTTTTGGAATACATAAACTCCCCATTCTCCCATCGTCATGCAACTGGCAGCACATAACTGATTTTAAGCAGTGCATTTTTTCTTGTTCTTTAAAAAATGCAATAAAAATGAAATAAGTATCCAACTCGCCAGAGAAATACAGGATGAAAATTTTGTCCCCATCTCCCTTCAGGGACAAGATTGCATCCATGCTCTTGCATAATCATTGCTTGGAGAGTCAAATAATAATCATGAGTGGAGGAGGAGGAAGAGGAGGAAGAGGAAGAAGGTGTGTGATCTACAATCTAAAAACGGGGCCTCTTATCACCACGTGCTTGCATTTAAAAATCAATAAATAAAGACACTATCAAAACAAGCTTCACTGCTTTATCATGAAATTGTACACACATCTAAAAGGATCAAAACTTTCCTTCTGTTTAGTTTCCAAGGCCAGAAAAATTACTAAGGTATTTCCAGGAATGCTCTATCACTTGTGGCCTTGTATGATAAAAGCAAAATCTAGTTTTTTTCTTGTCCAGAAAGATTCATAATCACTGAATCATATTAGCAGCCTGTGAATATAATTACATTGCAAATGTACTTATACATTAAGATTACAAATGTATGCAGAGATTTTTCAACTAAACTACACTTTCCAAACTGTGTTGGGTTCTTACACACACAGACACACAGACACCAATTCCAAGTTTTTAGTTCAGACTTTAAACAAAGATTATATGGAACAAATTTTGTGAGGCTTGTCTCCGTTAAAATCAACTGAACCATAATATATATAAATCGTCTGTAATTTTGGTACATTTGCATTTCTTTTAAGTTGAGGCTGTACATATGAATATATATTGAGATTATTAATTTAACTGAATTGATTTTTAAATTATGTGGTTCAGGATGTTGCTAAAGTCAGCTATTAGAAATTACCCCGATAGATTAAAAAGGTAGAATAGAAATATTTCATAATTTTGTCCAGTCAGAAAGTAATTTTCAGTACTGGTAAGATCCAAAATTAGGCAATGCAGATTTTTAACCAGATTCAAGGCCGGCTTATGGCTTTAAAAGACAAACATTAGTCCTTTATATTTTATAATTTCCTTTACTTAAAATAGCCATTAAAGTTGCTATTTGTCCATCTTATAAATGGGAAATTTAAAACATAAAGTGGCTGACATTTTAAATAAATCACCTGCCACTACATATATGTCCCTTTTCATGTCATGATCTAATTTAACAATTAGAAGATTGAATGTACATTTAGCTGTTCGAATTGGCTTGTGTTCTGCACATGATCCGAGTGCAAAATGCAATTCAATGCTGATCTCATCATAAGTCGGTAGAAAATAATTGCTTTGTAGTGACATAAAAGTGATTAGATGAAGCTACCCAATGAACTGTAATGGTTTTCCTGTTAATTAAATTATATATATATATAAAATTCTGAACACAGCTATTTGTTATGCAGGTTTGCAAAAAAGATAAAAAGATAAAAATCATAAATATGCCATTTGATTCATTTTTCAAGTATTTCATTTCTTTCCAAACTAGTTTTCTGGCTAATATTCTATATAATTATTCTGTTTTTTATTCTCTGTCAAATGTTTTATATTATACAGTAGCTATGTGAATTGCACTATTGAACATCAGATGCAGCTTCTTTTTTTTTAGTTAATTCAAGCTTTCTTGGGAATGTAGTTTTATGCAATAATGTTTTTCAATAAAAGAAACGTAATGGTATAAAGAGTGTTGGTAATGCATTTTTTAAATATCATATGAAACAATGAGATAAAGATATTTTAATTTTAATTCATAGGACTGAAATGCATTTTATTTATCCAAACTGTAATGTTGATTATTAACACTATTTCTTTTTAACAACAACAACAACAAAACCAATAATATTTGGAGACAAAAGAATAGAAGAAAATAAAGTGGAAAAAAAAATCATAAAATACAAAGACCTGCAAATAGAAATAAAAAAGTCTGTGGCAAAGGAAATCAAAGGTAGCTCCAATAGCAAAGGAACCTGGAGCATCTAAAGCACCATTTGAACACCATCAATGTTAACAAAGTCATCATCAGCCAATTGCAAAAGAACATCTTACCTTCTGCGATGATACATTTAACATCATCAACCAACGACATCTACATATCCTGGGTCCATTGGGGAAGAGATGATGGTTGGTTAAAAATGCCAAATCAATCAAAACATCTATTTGACTGTGCACCCAACCATAACCATAACAATATACTATTTGGAATAGGTATTATACCTTCAACGGACACTAATAATACAGACAATAATATGCAGTTGTGTATAGATCCAGTTAGTATAGTATTACATCCTGCCATATTCTCATAAAGATGAGCAATCTCTTAGAAAAATAATCTCCAGCTTGGTTGCTTTTCAACTTCTGTAGACTTCAATTTCTAGATTTGGGGGGAAATTCCTTCAAGTAGAGGTTTTTTCTTTATGGCTGGTAACTGCCTGGACAGGTCCCTGCAGTTTTCTTGGCAAGATTTCAGAAGTGGTGTGCCATTGCTTCCTTCCTAGAACCAAGTAACTGATCCAAGGACACCCACCCAGGTTTATGCTGGGACTACAACTCATGATCTCCTAATTCCTAGCCTGATGTTATAATGATGCTACACAAAATTGTCTCCATCAACTCCTATAATGTTCAACAACAACATACTGTCTGGCAATGAATGGAGTTGGAGAGCCCACAAACGACAATATTGACTCCATGTCAATAAATTATCTCATTCACTAGTTTCCCATACAGTAGATGTTAAACACAAGCAGAAAGAATATAGAACCTTGAAGAACCCCATAAGGAGGGGGTCTAAGAGCAGATCTCTTTCCATTCAAATGCCAACCAAAGTTGGCCCCAAAGATAGAAGGAGAATCACCGGAACACACTGTCTCTCCTTCTTAATTTGTGAACCAATCCAGAAGGATACTGGAAATATCAAGGAGAGTTAGCATGGATAAACAATTCTGCTAAAAGTAATCTATACATAAATCAATATCTTCTTGATGCTGTACACCAGTCTAACATCTGAAAAGGATCCAGATAATCTGTTTTTTCAGGCATTTTAAAGCAACCAACTTCTCAACTTCTAAAAAATTCAATGAAAGTTGTATAACACTAACAAAGGGATGACCTTCTTGAATAAAGGACAAACAACCACCTCTTTATAAACTGGAGTATCCCGTCCTCCTCCCCCCACAACGTTGTATTCATCTAACTACGTGAAAGGTCAATCATAAGTGACATTAATCTAATATTCAGGTACTTGTACTTCATTGTTGAGGACTCCGCCATTCCCTTGGGACCAACAAGTTTAAACTGTTTCCTGTAATTATGCTAAACCATTCTTCAGTCAGCTCCAAAAGACTTGCACAACCAACTCAAAGTGGATCTAAACAACTTTCTCCACCAAGTGCCTAAAATTGTATTCACAGTGGCATTGTACACACACACACACACACACACACACACACACACACACACACACACACACACAATTGAATGAAACAATTATTGCTCTTATCACCATCAGGTAATCCTTATGAAATCCTTATGAAAAGCTCTTACCTATCCTCTATCAGATTCATTTTTCAGGTTCCTTCAGGCACACTCCAGGCATCTCTTTTGCCATTTTGTTTCTTGGACTTACTAAGGGCAAGGAAGTTCTCTGTAACTCAAAATATGATAGACTGATAACTATAAATGTTAATAGTATTTAGTGTCTGTTTAAGTAGTACTTGGTCAATTCACGCGTTCTCAAAACTACCAAGAAAGTTGGTATGTATGTATGACTGTTTATCAGCTATTTATCTTCAAAGTTCCCTGATAAGCTTCATCACTAATAAGGAACTTCCTAATCTTATATGATAGTCATTGATGTTTCATTTTAATTTCAACAGTAAAACTTCAATTTAAATGGACAATTGCAGTGGGGAGGCATAAACCTACCAGAATCAAAACCCTGCTTGGTGGTTTAAAAAAAATATTTAGAGTAATTTATTATCAGTCTTTGGATTTAACAACAGTCTAATGACCTCATCAGCAAAGATTGGAATTGGTTTTCAAACATTCTATAGTCAAACTAATGATAGTAAAGTGAATTTATGACTTGTATATAAAGTCATCAAAACAGAATAAAAGTAAAATGTTTGATAGCATTTCAATGATGTGACCATGCACACCTAAAATTATTTGGCATATTAAATCAATACTGAATTTTGCTAAACCATTAAGCTTTCAGTTCTTCGAAAGCTGGGTGTGCATTTAGTATTTGAGAAAACAATTGTAACACATTGACAGAAATTGTGAAAGCTTTTATGGCTCTTTTACTATATCTAATGATTTGCAGAAACTAAGAACTTCTATTTACAAAATGTCACTTTTGCAAACCTCTCTCTCAGTACTATTCACTAATAACTACCCTTTATTTTGCTCCTTTCAGTTCACTCCCTTTTCCTCCTTCTCCCTCTGCCTCTTCCATGTCTTCCTAATAGGAAGTGAATTACTGCAGCATATGCTCCATGAATCTTGCCTTCTTGAATCTCACCAGTCAACTTTGCATAGATATCGTGTGATGCACATCCCTCCTGCCCACCCTTCCAACCATCTCTCTCCTTTCCCATCTGCCCTTGGTTTGGGGCATTCTTCTATCTGGGATTTCACCTTTCTGCCAGTGGAAGCCTTGTATTGACTTTCTCATTCTCTTCTCCCTCCCAGGATGATAAAATCACAACTGCATGAATAAACTCTCCCACACACTTAATATGAGATTTCTTTCCAGTCAAAATGTCTAACACAATCTTTTCAACAATTTGCAATAA
>JANHFK010004756.1:40021-51447 GCA_036250565.1 Sibynophis collaris
AGGCTGGCTTTTTGTTTCTGACAGGGAAAAAAGAAAAATTGCTTTTTCTCCCTCTCAGAAACAAAAAGCCAGCCTGATGATGGAAAATGTGAATTTGCCAAAAAGTCGCATAAATTCAACTAATATTACACGGGCCATACCCAAAAGTAATCATGAACAACATACATATACCCGTGAAAATCTTAGAAAACAAATATATATAGAACAAACAAATATATACAAAGATTTCTAGTTCTTTTTAAAATTTATTATCTTGTGAGGCTGCATGCGGCCTATGGTTGTGGGCTGGACGTACCTGATCTAACAGTTGCTCCTTAAAAGCCCAGTTTATTGGTATCCCAAAACAAATCATGTTCCATTTTTCACCCTGTTTTGCACTTGTGACCTACAAACGACTTGTCCCTATTTGCCTTTTCTATTAAGAGAAGCTTCCGGAGAGGGGGCGGGGAATAGACACAAGACAATACTTCTGTGTTGTGTCAGACCGTCACGATTTTACCCCTGCTTGACATCCCCCGTTCTTTAAAATTAATAAAATCGCAGGAGCCCTGCTTTCCTTTGGAGATCTTTGGAGATTGTAAACTTTCCCTTTTGCAAAGTTTAAAGCATGTCTACTTAAATTAAAGGTTCCAGAGTGGCGAATGGACTGGCCTCTCTTGCAAAAGAGGCGACCAAAGTGCAGCTCTTGGGTGTCGTTTCTCCGCCCCGGAGAAACGACACCGTTTGCTTTCATCTCCCTTCACGCTTACCTTTCCGATTCCCTACTTGCATTCAGGCAAGCAGCATCAGAACGAGCCCTTGGCCGGTGCAGACACGTGTTCCCAGTACTTCCTCTCTCTTGCTCGTCGCAGCCTGTGACGTTGCGGTCCTTTCCCCTCCCTCGCCCTGGCATAGCCGGTCTTGAGTGGGAGGAAGCTTCTTCCCCGTTTCCAGCTTGGTCGGGGCGCTTTTGCTTCCTTTTGCGGTGATGCAATTCGCGTCCTGTCTCCTCCGTCCCTGGCTTCCCATTAGTTTGTGTGGTGCAATCGGTGCATCGCTGAGTGGAATGTGTTGTTACTGTTTTAAATAAACCGGAGTCGCAAATTCACTCTTACACCAGCGTCTCCTTGTCGGGTTTAGGCGACAGCTCCATCCCTGCTTATCTGAGGCTAGACTTCCCTTCGAATTGAAATTGGACTCCTGAGTAGAGTTTTAGGATTGCGCTAATAAAATCGTTCCCTTTCGTGAATACACCGCGAAACACGGTATTATTTTTGCAAGATCAGCTCTGTCAAAGGAAGGCTTGTACTGATTAAAGCTGGCACTTCATTTCTCCTTTACCTTCACCGTAATGCGATTACAGTATTAATCTGTGACATATGTTCCCGGTTTTGAGATTGCATATATTCCTATACTTACTTAATCTGTGTGCCCATATTTACCAGGCTGTTAAGTTATTGTTTCACATTTTCAAAAATGTGATCAGCCCTAGAAACATTTTTAAAGGAAGCAGATGCTTTAAACAAATGACTATTGAGGAGTGAGAAGAAATGCTGTGGGCCTTCCTTAAATGTAAATTTCCATAAACTCAAATAACATGTCTTACAGAACGCAGAAGATCCACCCATCACTTTTCTTATTATGTGTCCATGACTGAAACGGTTGCCTACCCAATATTTATATACATTTTAAATCAGATGTGTTTTCCTTGAAGATACAGTAAGCCCTATTTTCTTCAATGGAATGTGCTGTCTGATATTGTAAATTTGGATTTTTCCCCCCAGTGGTTTACTTATATTGCTGTAATTCTCACAGCACCCCTGTAAGATAAAGGTCTACTGTCACCTCCATATTGCCCTCTGTGTTGCTGAGATAAGGACTGAAATTAAGAGAAAGTGGATTTTTGAAAATGGAGAATCACATAATTCATAAAAGGATGTCATGCCAGGTTAGTATGTACAGTGTAGAATTTTAATTTGACTTTCTCTACTATACCAGTTCCCTAGCAATATGTGTAGGACTGCAGCCTTGAGTCATGACTGAGGAACAAGCTAAACAAGCTCCAGAAAGAAGAAAGGGGCGGGCATGACTCTGATGTATACTTTATATGGTAGTGAATTCTTTTTTTGTTAGTGTATGGAGTTTGCCAAGAAACAGCTCCAAAGCAATGTAAAATGCTCTTCACAGAGCAAGTTTACACCTAGTGCAAACAAAATTAACATGACAAACGTAAGAACAGCTTTGTCAATGCAAATTATTACTTTGCTCCTATAATGTTGCTTTTATGCTTTTTCATGCCTCTTAAAAGAAAGCTCTTAGCTGACTCCTTGCATAAGGGTTGGGAAATATTTTGAAGAATAGCTCTTAGTTCACCCAGCAATTCAGCGCAAAGATTCTGCACATACTTTGTTTTCTAAAAAGAGATGTTGTTGTTGGGAATGAAGCCATAAAAAACAGTCTTTAAACAGTCTCTAAAACTGATTCCTGCCATCTGATTTATGCAGAACATGTGGATGAACCTTTCTCTGTCTTCTGATTGCCACAGATCCCATTATCTGTGTGAAAACTAACTCCTTTTATCTTCAAATATAACTTGCATTTCATTGATTAAATAATAGAGGCTGAGATGCACTGACAGTGAACCCCCTTTAAAAAAAAACCTCCAAACAACATTCAGGGGAAATTACTGGATTTTCAGTAATTTTCTTACAATAGCTTTAATATGCTTATAATAAAAGAAAGCATCCTGACAAAAAAACTCGTAAGTTTTACATTCTTACATGATTGTAGCATACTCAGCTTTCATTGGCTTTAGGCAGAAGTTAGCTTACAAATAAATAAGAGGGTGGCAGCCTGGGAACTACCTGTAAATCTTATCTATTTAATTTAGGTATGTGCTGTATTATTATACTGCCATATTTCCCAAGGACTCCCTGTGTAAAGTTAAATTCAATGCTCATTAAAATAACTGAAGAAAATCCACCTAATAAACCATATAAAACAATATACACGAATAGTGTATGATTTATTGGTTATGTTTTTTCTTAGTGGTTTGGAAATGATGGTTAATAATTGGAGATGGTGGTTGGTAATTCCTTCATTTCCCAGGTTCAATTTAACACCTTCATAAACAGAAGTTTTATCCTTACCTGTAGAAAGGAATTGGCATGATGAAAATTGTATTTTTGCTATTGAATTGTGGCCCATTACTGTTAAGGAGCAGAGAACCCTAAGAGGCAAGAGTTTTTAGCACACTATTCAAGAGTATAAGATACTACAGATCTAGGATACCTATAAGCCTTCGTAGCACTGTAGTAGCCCTTCATTGTCTTGCATTTTTATGTGATTATGGCTTTTTCTGATTTTTTTTAGTTTTACATATCACACCTATAGGAGTTAGTGGAAACATTGGCAATGACTGTCACCATGAAGGTATTTTTTTAAATTAGATCTATGTCTGTGATTTCACAGCAACCTGACATGTGGGTATGAATCAAATGCTTTGCCTGTTGCTTTTCCCTTTCTGCCAGAAAAAGCTCCACTTGCTAAAATAACTTCAGAAAATTCCACCTACTACATGCACCTACTAAATAACAAATGCATAAGAAAGTTGATAAAAAGTTGACCTAAGCTTTGTTAATAATTCTTTTTAAGATAAGCAGTATTATTGCTGGCCATTTGAGAAGTATAAGGAAAATGCTGAAATGTAAATCATTTTGCTATTTTTGTAGCAACCAGACCTTCATTATATTTCAGAAATATAACTTCAGCATGATTGCATAACATATGCAGCTCTTCTGATGGAACTGAACCATAGCTCCTAACAATTCCACCCAGCATGGCAATAATAATAATGCTGGGAAGTTTGTCAACATCTGAGGACAAATTGTGCATTCATGTGACACAATTAAATGTGTTAGGTTCATGTCCCCAAAGCTGTGACATTCTTTCTGTGCAAAGACATGTCCTAAATCCATTAAATTCAGGGGCAATATCGGATAGACTGTTAGATTCTCTTGCAACATTTCAGAAATGTAAGCTTCTTTCCCCATAACACTTTGTAGCACTTATAATTAAGCCACTGGGGAAACTCCTAGCCTGGCCCTAGAGTAAATTCTCTTCTGCTTCCCTGGTCTACATCCTGGAAATCTTTTCAGCAATTACTTATGAAGCCTCGGTATTTGCTTTTTGCTTTATGTTTGAAAACGTAGCCATGGTAGTATGTAATGCTACCTTCTCCTCCAGAGCTGTTGCTTACAAATTTCAGAGATGGTGAGATGGTAGAAGTGTCATTTCTCAGCAAACTCCCCAAATATAGTGGTCTTCATCACACTGTGTTGAAGCAAAGAACAACAGTGGTAATTAATCCACAAGGGATGGAAACGGGGATAGGCTGATGTAAGAGAAAATAGGCAGATCCTTATATCTGTTCATGATCTCAGTGACAAAGTTGCCAGTTTGCATTCACAAGGGTGCCATTAGAACATTACTCTGGGTACGCCAATTTGGCAAATGCTGTATGAGCAACACAGCCTCGCCAATAAACTTACCGGTATCTGCTGTATCTAAAAAGTGCCAGTATCAAATTATTCTAGCCAGATTCTAAACTTACATAACTGCACACTGAACTGTAGCTAAAGCATTCGTATATTTAAAATGCTGGCATGTGCATGCAATGCCAAAAACTTAGAACTAAGGGGTGCTATATTTAATAGCTGTAAGGCAAACTTTAAATGAGACACAATTGACTGCCCAAATTCTGATTGTTGGAAGCTTGCCTCTTTTTTTTTATTTTTTCCTCCAGTCATGCTATTTTGTTCCTTGTGTTTTATGGAGCAGAGTAGAAGGCTTGAATTTAAACAATTGCTGTAGCTTTCTTCACACAATAGTTTACATCTGAGGATGGGTTAATGGTTTAATGTTTCTCAGCCATTTATATCCTAAATGAACAGAAAGATTATACATTTTCCTCTCTTGCAATTTGAATTTAAAAAAAGAGTTGGTAACTCTGCTATTAGAGAGAGAGAGAAGGTTTTAGGAGAATAAGTTGACTCTGTGATTAACAGAGCCATCGAGTCCATCAATTTTAAGTTAACCATGACTAAACATGTTATGCAAACCCAGCTACTGCCTACTTTCTTTGAAACTGCATTCAGATATCCGTTTAAAGAATAAAATACTGTAATTTTTTTTTTGGGTGGGTGGGAGATGTGATAGGGAGGTAGCCGGGGTTTAGTTCCTCATTTCTATTAAAATTCTCATTCCACACTAAGTTACAGTATAGTTAGTTTGCTTTGAACTTGCCTTTTGTGTGTCCAGTGAGGGGTAGATGATTTAATAAACCATGGTTCAGCCAATACTGTCTAACAAGATGTGTCTAACAATAAAATCTTATATGCATTATGTCATTTTTATTGTGGCTACATGGTGAAGAAAGGATAATCTAAGGTTATACTTAGGAGGCAAGTTGTGAATTATTTATTTTGATGGTGATGGCTATTAGGGAGGTTTGGCTTGAAATCCCAAGGATGTGTTCTGGGTGGACCTAAAGCCTGTAGCCATCACTCTTGGACAACAACCCACCAGAAGAGGTATGTTAAGCTATTCCAAATACAAAATTACTACTGCCTAGAACCATTAATAATTTGTATCCTTCACATAGTAGACCTTGAACTTTTAAAAATAATGCCCCCAACAGAAATTAAGTTGGTGAAGAATTATTTGCACGGAGTAAGTAGTAGGGTTTATTTATTACAAGTTAACATTACAGGTAGTTCTCAATTTACGACCACAATTGAGCCCAAAATTTATGTTTTTAAGTAAGAAATTTGTTGAGGGAGTTTTACCCCATTTTATGATTTTTTTGCCACATCTGTTAAGTGAATCACTGAAGTTGTTAAAGTAGTAACTTGGTTGTTAAGTGAATCTGGTTTCGCCATTGATTTTGCTTGTAAGAAAGTTGCAAAAGGTAATCACATCAGTCCGGGACATTGCAACCGTCATAAATGCGAGTCAGCTGCCAAGCATCTGAATGTCAATCACATGATCATGAGGATGCTACAATTGTCATAAGTGTGAAAAGCAGTCATAAGTCACTTTTTCAGTGAAGTTGTAACTTTGAACGGTCACTAAATGAGCTGTTGTAAATTGAGGACCTCCTGTACTTCCAAAATCACTAGTAAAAGAGAAGAAATGTTTTGAGTTGCATTAGAGAGCAAACTGAGTTGTAACCGGTCAGAGGCATCAAGAATTTATGGTAAAGCAAACACACAAAAGGAAAGCTCAAGGAGCACAATGCTTTACTTTAGTATAAAATTAATGTAATTTAAGATAAAACTAGGCCTTTAAGGCTGGAATGAAAGGAAATTATCGTAGTGGGAGCTTCACTAATGAGATAGGGTCTATTTGTGTTCCTTTGATGAAAGAAAAGTTGTGGGAAAATTCTTCAGCTTGGTCTGTATTTTTTACAGACCTCAACATTCTTGAAGTAAAGAATGAAGAGTTAATAGAAGAGTGGCTATTTCCCTTAATGGAGGAGAGTCTGTACAGTAGCTTAGGTGCTCTATCATGAGCTGAAAAGCAATGTATAAACTTTTTTTTCCTGCCTGAGAATGCATTAATGGATGATGTTTCACCTCTGCTGCCATTTCTGTCTGCTGCTTGAATAAGAAAGGAGCTACATCTTACATTCAAATATTCATTCTGCCTTTTTTTCCCTACAGGTTTCTATTAATGACAGATAGACAACTCTTGAGTATGCAGTTGGTATTCTTTATTTTTCCTCTTAGTATGCCCATCAGGTTGGACTCTTAATTTAACACAGACCAAATCTGGTGTTTGTGTGTATGCACGCTTCTCATATGCTGTGTTCCCATGATATGTTTACCCATACTTAACAGAGTCACAGTTTAATCAAGTAAACCCTATTTTCTGGATTCACATAACACATTGACTATGATGTGGCTATGTATGGCTGTGACCCCAGTAGGTCTTTTGCATGTTGTGCAAATCCAGATTAATTAAGCAATGATTAGAGAAAGTACCCCAAGGTCACTTAGGGAGCTCTTTAGCTAAAGCTTTTGGCCCTGATTCTGCAGAAGACTTGGCGATGAATGTAGCTGTAATCTCATCAGCCAGCTTGCATTTTAGAGTAACTTCGCTGCAACACACATGAAATGATTCATTAGAGTTGTTGACAATATAATGCCATATCCTAGTCTACATCTTGGAAAAAGAACTAGTTCTACAAACATTAATTTATTGCCCTATTTAAATTAATGAAGCTGCCTTTTTAATATTTTTATATAGCATAAGATAAACTTTTTTCCCTTAAGTATCATAAAGCCATTTAGGGAGCTACATGAATGGAGGGGTCAAAGTTTCTCCTTCCTTTTTTTCCTTCTGTAGCCTCTTGCTATTTCTAGTCAAATTCTAGCCTCTTAACTAAGGGTAGTGCAGATTAGCCATAATCCAGGTTTTACCTGCCCTAAGGAGCAATGACAAGAAAAACGGCATTGATTGCATTTCTCTGATGTTTAAAGAAACAGAGCCCCTGTCATAACTTTAAAATTGCAAACTTACATATTCACTCCATAGTACCTTGAATAGTTCCAGGGATATGGTTATGAGATTCAATTTCTTTTGGATAAAAGAGCCGTATAGACTGATGGTGTCTTTGCAAAATATTTTATTTAAAATTTGCAAGCAGAATGTAATAATAATTTAAAAAACTTAGGAAAAATCTAGAGGTTCCATGATCCAATGGAAGCAACCTGTAAATTGAGGTAACAGAATGAGAGTCTTGGACCTTTAAAATCCTGCCAAATGCACACATAGTCTATGACTGGCCAGAGCATTGGTTGGCTTTTCCTGGAAATCAATGGCTTTTTCACTACTACCTTCTGCCAGCAGCAATGAAGACTTTAATAATTGAGTAGAAGAGGAATTGCAGCAGCTGTTCTGCTCAAGTTACAGAAACATTGTTCCTTTTTAAATGTATATTAGTCTCTTAAGACTCAAGAATAACATAAATATTTTTGGATTAAGTCCTGGTCTATTATCCACTGATTAAAATCAATTTACAGTATCATTGCATGCATGTAACTACTAAGCAATGATTTGCAAAATGCTGTGATCCACGTTTTGTTCCCTGTGGTTTTCTTTTGCTCATATGAAAGGGAACTTTAGTTGCATACTGAAGAACCAAAAGTACCTGTAACTTTGTATATTGTGAGATTGGTTTCTAAGCTAACCTTTGCTTGGAAAACTGAAATCAGAGTTGTCAGAGTACATTCAATATTATTACTATGATTGCTCATACAGCCAGATGTATAGGTTGGATTTGGCATTTTTATCCCCCTATCCAGTCCTTCCCAAAGACTTTGATATTTGAGGGTGTTAAAGGTATTCATTTTAAAATGTGCTAACATTTTATCCAGAAAAATAAGTGCACTTCACAATTATTGGCTTATTTTCTTTCCCTGCCCCTGCAAAAAAAATCATAAGTAAAGTAGAGCAGGTAAGAATTTGGATAGGAGACCACTAGGTAATACCCAGGATATAGCTACACTGAGAAGTTTTTTAACTATCCAGAACACAAACTGTTTCTGCATTATTTAAAAAAAAAAAACCACCACAAGGTTATGACCATATTGTTCCAAGGAATCTGTCTGAATCTCAAGGAGCCTGTATATTAATTTTTAATTTTAATTAAATTTTCCTTCACATGGGTGAGTCTCACATTCCACTTGCCCTTTATCTGCAGTCTTCCTCCTACTTTTTGTTTTCACGACTTGATTGCAAAAGTCAAAAGCAAAAACTCAACTGGCAGTCACAACTACAAATGAAGCACAAACAAAAAAAAGGGGCAGAGCGTTGTATGATTTCAGCCACCATCTTGACTTGATATGCCATGGATTCCCGTCACTTCAAATATCACTCAGTACAGGATGCAGATATTTATGTATAGGAAAGAACTTCTATGAAGTATCTGAAGGGGGTATTTCTGTTTTATTACTAAAGACATTACATACAACAAAGAACTATCCAAAATAGTCTAATCTTTGTGGGATACAGGCTGTTTTTTTTCTTCTTTTCCCTTCCTTTTGTATAAAAAAACCCCCAAACCACCCAAGGGCTTGATGAGGCTCTTCCACTCTTCAAAACAGGTTTGTATTATTTTTTTCCCCACAAATAGCCCCTGTAGCTTTGCTTTAACCGTGGAATTATGTGTGAAAATTAGGAGGTGAAGTTTTGCATCATGAAGAGAAAGGCATGTCTGTTCATTCCTGCCTCTTATAACTGTTGTTGGAGGTCCCTGTTGTTGCCCTGGTCTCAAGAGTCCCATAATGTACCTTGATTGCTCTCTCTTTTTTCAGAGGCTGCAACCATCACGTGGAATTTTCAACTCCAAGACGGCCCGATCTATTATAATTTATTAAAGGGTTTCATGCTACTTTTCAGCCCTGAGAAGGGCCCCACAGCAATTTATGTAATACACAAAAGCCAGCAGCAAGCAAGGCAATATTAGAACATTTTAATAAGATGAATTAAAACTTCAGTTTTATTTTTAAAGAAAAATTAAGAACCAGGGCAATAATATTTTGTTGTCTTATATTCCTATTAATTACCTCCCTTTTGATTCTATCATGATTTTGCTGGGTAGCTATTAAGATGTTTCTACAGTTTTCTTATGCTATTAGCATTCTGGTTTCTGATTATCATCTCTACATTTTATGCTCTAAGAAGTTACATCATAATTGTGCACATATTATGGATTGTATTCTCATAACATACTGAATCAAACACAACCCAGCTACATTTTAGATTACTTATTATTGTAAAAGCTCAGCCAAGCTTTAGTATAACACAGAAAATTGTGTTGATAAGATATTAGGTACAAAGCCATAACATTTCCCCTCAAATATCTTAGTTAAGACTTGTAAACTTATTGGATTTTGGCTGTGGCCTGTTTCACATACATTGACTTCAACTGCAACCCAATTTATTTCGTTTTGTCTTCATACAGATTACATAACTAATGTCTCATGAGTTCCCATTTTATGTAGCCCTTTTCCCCCAACCTTCTGACCCTGCAGTTTCCCATAATTTTCAGCTGGGAAACAGATACTGAATCACAGTCTGAGAAAAAGAAGTAAACCCTCGAATTCCACTCAGAACATAAATCCAGCCACTTTGTGGCCCTCAACAAAAATAAAAATATTAAGCATGGCTCTTAGCCATTAAAGATCTATCACTGATTTAGCATGTTGCATCAATTTGGTTAGTGGTTTGCTGCTGTGTAAATCTTTTTTCTATTTTGAAAGTTTCGTCTGTATGTTACTATCTATTGCATGTGTTAACTATTTTGAACTTCTCAAAAAGGCTAGATATATATGTTTTACATAAAGTAGAATCAGTAACAATAAAATACTCAGTGACCCACTGTTATCTCATGCAGTATGATAAGCTGCTTGAATTCAGAAGTGGTCATAAGTTGATACTTTCTCTTTAAGATAAGATGGGTGTAATATTTTTTTTAAAAAACCCTTTTCCTAGCCAGTATACTTGCTACCTGTCACAATATCTCTATCCAAGGTTGAGCTTGATCCAGTCATTCTCTCTCAGACTATCCCACCTCACAGCCTTATTGTTATGGGGAAAAGAAGAGGAGGAAAGTGTGTTGGATATGTTCACTGGCTTGAGTTAAAAGTAATAAAAGTGGGATATAAATAAACTCTATGCAGCCTTATGTTCACATTCAGTTAAAACTTAGACTAGAACATACCTAGTTTAGCCTATTTTTTGACCTACTTTTTCCTCCCCTGGTGTAATTTATTACGCATGGAAGTAGTAAAACTAACAAGAACAAAAAGCTTTGAGTGCTTTGAGCAGAGTTCAGACAAGGGCAAAGGGGCTGGATTTCTTTTCTATAGGGAAAACCTGCAAAGGAAATTCTGTTAGGAATAACAAGGCTTGACTGCTTTTCACACAGCATATAAAGAGTTAAAAGAATGTTTTGTCTGCTTTTTTTTTTAGCGGAGGAGATGACAGCATCCATGGAGCCCCCAGCATCCATGGAGCTTGTTAAAAATTATTGCTGAAGGACTTTGTAGCAGCACCTGTTGAAATGCTGATTTTCTCATTTGCATTTGGCCATCTCTGATAGAATTTCATTTTCTGTTCGAATACATAAAAACAAATAAGCAAAATAAGCCTAAGCAAAAAGAGGAAATAAAATTTCTGCTCTTGTAAGGCCAAGTCTTCCAAACTGTCTTTAGAAATAAATTCAAGAGTTCACTGAATTAAAGTTAGGGATGAAGGACTCATGACATTCCTGATGTGGCTAAACTATGGCATCAGTGTGGCCAATGGTAGTACAGTGGTCTAAACACCCTGTTATTAACACCAGCTGCCTGCAATTACTGCAGGTTCGAATCTCACCAGGC
>JANHFK010004757.1:68127-78382 GCA_036250565.1 Sibynophis collaris
TTGTGTCTTTTAATTTCAACTGGAAACCGCCCTGAGTCCTGCAAAGGAGAAGGGCGGTATAGAAATGTGAATAAACTAAACTAAACTAAATTAATGGACTACCAAAGGAAACTGGAGTCTTAAAAATCCAGAAGAACTCTGGGAAAAAAAAATGTTGATCAAGGAGGTGAATGGTTAGCAACTAAAGATGGATCGAGACAGTATTAATTGTTGAAGCTGGTTGAATTTTATAAATAGCAATGAGGTTTAGTAACCTTGAATTGACCCAAAGGTGTTTTTTTTCCCCCAAAAGGCAATTGGACTTTGTTTTTCCATGAAGATGTTTCACTTCTTATCCAAGAAGTTTCTTCAGTTCTGAGTGAATGGTGGAGGATGGAAGAATTTATATTCCTTGAAGTCATCTGGTTGTTAGCACTCTTTCTGAGAGTCATTGAGGCCGCTCTGTACCCTCACAGTACAAATAGATGTGGAACCTTCTTGAAACTGCTGATAGGATTGTCTTGTAAACAGGAGATAAGTGGTGTCATATCCCTCTGTTGAGAGAGGGCTGTTCAATCTTAATGCAGATGGCCTCTTTGGCCCTTCTTTCAAATTAGGAGTCTTCTCTGAACAGAATGTGGACTTCATAAGAGTGAAGTCTTTCGATTGCAGCTGGACTACTGAATTTTGTCCTGGTGGGTTTGTTCTCTTACGTTGTGCCAAGAGTTTATGGAGTGGTTGTTTTGTTTCTCCAATGTACACATCTGTACATATCTCACTGCATTGTACTGCATATATCATATTGCTCAGTTTGTGTCTGGATGTTTTATCCTTGGGGTGAACAAGCTCCTGCCATAGTGTATTTTTGGGTTTAAAGTGTGTATGTATAATATGTTGGTTGAAAATCCTCCTGAGCTTTTCAGATAGTCCAGCAATGTATGGAATGACAACATTGCTTTGTTTGTTCTCTTATTTGTTTGTTATGGAGGAACTCCTGCTGGGTCTTCTTTTGGATTTGATGAAGACCCAGTTGGGATAGCCACAAGTTCTGAGGGCTTCCTTGATATGTTTTAGTTCTTTTTCTTTTCCATCTTTGCTGATAGGCAAATGTTCAGCCCAGTGGTGTAGGGTTTTCATCACTTCCGTTTTGTGGTCCAGTGAGTGGTGAGAATCAGAATGTAGATATTGATCTGTGTGTGTGAGGTTGTTCCAAAGTTGTCTCTAAGATCATTCATAGGCAATTTCTGAAAGTGGATAAAAAGTGATGTTTGCAAACTTAGTGTCCTTTAAAAAGTTCTGCAGATTTGTCATAAGCAAGATGGCTAATTACACTGTTAACCAGTGTTCAAAATCTCGGGAAACATCTGTCTCACAATTGCCTTATGAGGAGCAGCTGTCCAGAGCACATGTGGATGATCTCTCATTCTCTCCTTATCTGGAGGGGCTCCAAGGAGCCAGTCTGTTCATTAATTCCTTGGTCTTTGGCTGTGATTGTCGACTCCACATTTCTGCGCCATCTTCAGTTCATGACACCTCCTCTAGAAGTCCACAGCATTCATTTTCTTCATTAGCTTTTCAACAACTAAGCTTGTATTTTGAGCAGGAATGATATAATATACTCTAGGGATGTCAAACTTGCATCATTACAGTGCGTCATGTGACGTATTGTGACTTCCCCCCCCCTTCGCTAAACCAGGCCAGCGCATGACGCATCCGGCTCACAGGCCACGAGTTGGACAGCCCTGATATACACAAATAAACTCAAAAACACTGAACTCACTACAGTTAACTCCCATATTTTACTTATTACTTCATTTTTCCATCAAATTTTAACACTTACTAAATACCAGAGGCACGTAATACAACCTCTCAACTACTATAAGATAAAACAAAGCCACTTTATATCAACTAATAAATGTTAATATCAATATTGGGGTGCCCATTGTCACCCTCAATTGTAAAATATCACACACTGGATGTGTTTAAAACCATGTGAACCAGGCATTCTACAAAAGCTTCGCGTAACCCTGTGAAAAGAACAGCCTCCAGGTTGCAGAGATATTAATTGCAACATAAAGAACATAATAATAAAATGGAAAACAAAGTATAAGAAACTGGGCTTTATGTGGTCAAAGAACCTTAAGATGGCAGTTACAATAATACAACTGAAGCTCCATGAGGCACATAAAAAAATAGGTGGAGCTTTGATCATCCTGCCATCTTGTTTTTTTTTGTCCACACTCTGCGAACATCCCTAATAAGGATTATAGTATAATACACTTTACAGAAGGAGTCTGAACTCTTCCTACACTGCAGCATTTTCTTTAATTTGCTGTGCAGTTTGGCCAGTTAAGTCAACAGTTAAAACTCAGTTTGGCTCTTAAGTCAACAGAGAGGCTGGTCATCTGGAAGCACCCTCTCCTCACAATAGGTTCCAGCCTTTCTAAGTAGACCAGAAAATAATCAAAAGCTTTCAGTACATCCGGGCTGTATATCTTAAAACACATCCTATCATTTCAATGAAACAAAATCAGTGGGATCATAAATAGTTAGTATTCATAAACTTTTAAGAGATTCACAAAGAGTTTCATGGCATTACAACTAAAATGCTGATTGGTCTTTCAAATTATAATCCAATTTAAGCCCTCTCATTTGTTAATCATACCTTTCTAGAACAGTAGCAAATCCTAGAATAAATTATTCTTGTGGAATGAAAAGTGTGTGCTGATCCTCCAAAGAAAGGAGGGATATTGATACATAATCATTATGTGAAAATAATTATGTTGGCAATATGTAGGGAAATGAACCAGCCCTTCCAGAAAAATTGGTTGATACTGCAACAAAATGCTGTTTAATTAATTTTATTCAATCTAGATGTTGTTCTTCAAAGGAAGCTTTTATGTTTCAGGAACATCATATGTTCATAGACGCATAAACTGTGTTTGCAGGACAGGCCCATACATGAGTAAGCAATGTCATCCTTTCTTGGGCAGTCTCCCACTTTTCATTTTTTTACTCTTCTCAGAATATTCTCAAAAAGGCCAAACAGGTAATAATTCAAGAGCTACATATACCATAGGAGCAGATTTGGTATGTTCTTGCTACCTGACCCTGTTTCTAGAGGGTGATGGGATGGGATTATTTCTGGTATTGCAGTTTTGAGAGCACAGTCAAGGAAAACAAACATACTCTAAACCAGTGTTTTCTCAATCTTGGCAGGTTTAAGATAGGTGGATTTTCCCAAGCTGGTTGAGGAATTCTGGCAGTTGAAGTCCACCCACCTTAAACTTGCCAATGTTGAGAAACACTGCTCTAAACTATGATTCCAGACTGTGATTACAGCAAGTTAGGACTGCAAGTTTGGACAGCATATTAAACCTAACCTTGGAATGCTTTAGCATATCATACAAAGATAGCTATAATGTTGGAATTATTTTTTGGGGGGAGGCATGGAAGGCCAGTTCCTATTCGATATCAAATCCGGATGCCGAATGCAGCAATAGCATTGCTGAAAAATAGCTTCCCAGCCATTGCTCAAAATGTGTCAGGCAAAAGAGAGCACACTTACCTCCTAAAGCAGATTTGTTTTTTACTGTGGAAAAGGATTAACATTCAAAACTTTCTCCTACTGTTTAACTTGAAATTTGGCACCCTATAATTACTGCCAACTGGTTCCAGTTCCACCCTTTGGAGTTCCAGAGCATAAGATTGCCCCTGCTTCTGCATTACTGCAATTTCTTATATCTAATGTCAACTTGTTAGCACTTAAATAATAACAGGAACACTGTAGCTGGGGAAAATACACCTGTGCAATGATTTCTTTTCTCCCACCCCACTCCTCAGAGGTCATTGGCCCCCGCAGCCTGGAAATAGAAACTAGTTTGTCATTCTTTTCTGTCAATTGCAAAATCTGCTTGTCTCCTGCTCAGCCTCATAGCCTTCCCCTCCCAGGAATGAGGAGGAGACATGGTAGCAAATACTTGAGCACCACCCAGAATTCCAGTGTTATTTCCTGCCAAACTAGAAGGAATATGAGTCATTCTACATTGCTTCTCAGGCATGTTGAGACAAACCTATCAATGTATTTGCTTTCACGAAGTCCCTTTCAATAGAGGCCAACCAAAGGAAAGTCACAGTTTCAAGATGCTTGTTCACACTCTGTTGTTCATGGCATGGGGTGTAAGAAACCATAACACTGTGACTCAGGGTGTTATGTTGATCCACCTCTCTCTCTTTTTAAAATAAAAGAAACCCATACAGGAATGAGAGAGGAGAGAACAATGTGTGCTCACACAGAATCCTTTTGTGTTCTCTGGACTTTGGCCTATCTCCATCAGCAAAAGTTCTCTCTAAATTGACAGGATTGAAAAGTTCTATGTGCTTTTTTCAAGATGGCCAGGCAGGACAATGACAGTGTTTAGCATTTAGTAACATGCGATTACTGACTCACCTATTTTCTTTATCTACCTGTTTTTACAAGTCACTGGATTTAACTGGCAATAGTTAATGAGTCTGGGATGTTGCCCATCATCCAAATGTTTCTGCAATATTTCTGAGCAAATCGCATGCCATATCAGATGCTCTAGGACACTGTGGGAAATTCAAATGCTAGAGGGAGAGGCTTCATATTTAGCTTTCCAAGAAAAACATCTGGGAAAAATAAATCACACCTGTCCTCATGAACTGATTGAAGAAAAGGTATGATATGAAAAGAAGTCACACACACACTCCTTACTTAGGAACCTTTGGTATAGGATCTAACAACTATCACTTGTCTGGAAGTCCAACCACTCATAAGGACAACAACTGATCCTGTTCTTATTGCTGGCTTATATTTCAGAAGGTTCTAAATAGTTGATGAGGCAGGTCTCTCTTTTGCAGGATTTATGCTAATTCTTCCTCTCATTTAAATAATTATTCTGGTCTATTTACATCAAATATTTCTAATCTATAAAAATATGCCAGCTGCTTCCTCAACTCCATGATTTTCCTACCATTTAACCCATGCACATGTCCTCTGGAGATACATTTTCTGGTTGTGGGAAATGGTTCCATTTGTGATTTCCCAAATGGAAATCAAATTAGGAAATGAGGTTTAATGAAAAGAAGGACTAGGAGTGATGTGATAACAGTGTTCCAATATTTGAGGGTCTGCCACAACCTATTCTCTAAAGCATCTGAAGGCAGGACAAGAAACAATGGCTGGAAACTAATCAAGGAGAGAACCAACCTAGAACTAAGGAGAAATTTCCTGACAGTTAGACAATCAATCGGTGGAATGGCTTGCCTTTAGAAATTGTGAATGCTCCATCACTGAAGATTGTAAAGAAGAGATTGGACAACCATGTTTTATATTTTCTTACCAAGGTAAAATAACTGCAGCCAGCCAGTATCAGCTCCAGCCTTTGTCAGATTATCTACAATCTTCTATTTTCTTCCAAATTAGTAATTGTTTTCAGTCAATACAAACAAAGATTTCCATACCAACTAGTTATGCGATTGTTTTTTGTATCAAGAAATTTTGTCTTCTCTCAAAAAGTTAGGTTTGAAGAAAAGCTGTCAACTAGTTGGCAGCTATTATGGATAGTTTGAAATACCCTGCTCCAAGCCAATCACATATCTCCAGTTGCAATGCTGTGGTACGTTCTGCAAAATCATAAATATGATGCTTCTTTTAACACCCTAAAATGAAATCTTTTTCACTCTCTCTCTGATTTTGCTATGGTTGAACACATATTATTCTAGAATGGACAGACTACCCACTGTGGCCCCTGACATCCAGCTCATGTTTCTCCTGCCAAGTGCAGACACTTACCTGAAAGATTTGTAGCAAAAAAGGCAGTTCGTCAATAACTTCAATTACCATGAACCAAAAGCCATGTTTAGATTCTCTGCTTTTGCTACCTCCAAACAATTTACCTATTCCATCTCCCACGTAACTGACTACCTTAGTGAACGGCTTTGCAAGGCAATAGAGCAACGCAATGAAATTCATGCAGACAAATTCATGGACTGTGCATATGGAGGAGATGCATGAAACATTTTTCCCTCTCTTTATAAACCTTTGCTTCCTTTATGCTGTTTATGAATTCATGGAGTTCTAGAAACAGAGCCAGGGAGTGGAACTGTAAACCGTGGCATGTATGAACAGAGAAACTGAATGTTGATTAGCATTCTCTATACTCAACTACTGAATGAAAGCTGAGCTGGGGGCGGGGTGGAAGCAGGGTGTGTGGTTTGAGGGTGATAATATTGTAAAACACTATTGAAATAAAGCATATTGAGGATGTTTTGCGCATCAGATTGCATATGGAGGAGCTTAATAAGTTTCCTAAAAAAATCTGATCTCAGGAACATAAAGATTGGAACTCAGAGAACATGATATAGCATAATTGCTTGGCATGGCTTATTACATATGGTGCATCAATATATAAATTCAAAGCCAAAATATTATTTCAGAGCATGCAAAGGTCAAAAACGTAAAGTGGCATTCTCAGGTCTCCTGAGATCATCATTCACCTATGGAGGACATCTCTTGATCCTAGAAAAGAGGTCTTTAGATTAAAGAGAGGCTAAGAGATGCTGGATGTAGCCCCCTGTGTGCTCCTTTTTTTGTCTTTGGACCACTGGGATGTGTTCTACCTGGGGCTGCCTTTCAACACAACTCAAACTATAGCTAGAATGCAGCAGCATGAGTAGCTATGAATATCCCCTCCCACGGAATACTGCTGGTTCTCACTTATAAAGTTCTTCAGGTCTCCTATTTCTTCTGCCTGTCCAATAAGACCTAATTGAGTTGACCTTCTCCAGATTCCATCATTCAAGTACAGTTCTATCTTGTTGGACAAACCGATGTGCCTCCTCTGTCACTATTCAGAACAGTATTCCCCCTGGATGGCTTTGATCCTGCCTGCCTTTTAAAAAGCCTTGAAGATCCAGCTCATCCTTCAGGTACTGAATCAGAAGCACATCTTAATTGTTTGAATGCTTAAACTGCCCTCATCATGAAATGTTTTTAATTACATTTTTTAGCTTATTTGCTGTCTTGGCTCTTTTGTTCATCGCCCTGAGCTGCATGGCAAGCAGGCAGGCATAATAAATAAAAACAGTGGATACATCCAGAGCACTGCCCAGCCATGCTACATAGACTATAAAACAGGGATAACATGAATAGATTTATATTAAATTACAATGGATTTGGAACAGAGATTATATTCAGCAGGTTCTGACCAGTTCTGGAGAAACAGTAGTGGAAATTTTGAGTAGTTTGGAGAACCGGTAAATACCACTTCTGACTACCCCTGCCCCCATCTATTCTCTGCCTCCTGAGTCCCAGCTGATCAGGAGGAAATGGAGATTTTGCAGTAACCTTCCCATGCCACGCCCACCAAGCCACGCCCACCAAGCCATGCCACACCCACCAAGCCACACCCACAGAACAAGTAGTAAAAAAAATGAATCCCACCACTGATTTGGAAGCTACAAAAGTTATTTGTATCAAAAGCAAAATCTGGAAAACTATATGAAACATCACAATGCTGGATCCAAAATCTAAACCAGACTTTCCCAAGACTAAAGCCCACTAAATGTTTGCTCACATTTGAGGAGAGTTTTGGGAAGGTAATCTCAGTTAGTCTAAACTGGTGTTTCTCAACCTTAGCAACTTTAAGATGCGTGGATGTCAAATCCCAGAATTCCCCAGCCAGCATGCTGGGAGTTGAAGTCCACGTATCTTATAGTTGCTGAGGTAGAGAAACATGGGTCTATACCACCTGTGTTATTTGCCTTTTGTTTTGGTGAAGAAAAACCAATTGACAACACAAAAGAACAAATAACAAATTTAGAATACACAGACTCAGCTGAATATAAAACTATATGTATCTAACTATAGATGTTCTAGATGTACTGTAATGCAGGAAGAATATATTATCAGGTTAATATAGATATTCTACATTTTCAGAGGTGTTACTTTACATTGTAGCGTATCACAATTCTACACCTTTCTGGAATTCGGGTTGTGTTTATTGAAATTATAAGAGAAAACTATCAAAACAAAACCACATTGCTGATCTTTATCAGAAAGCCCACATCTCAAGAAAAGCCCATAAAGGAAAATGGATAAAATTTATCATTGCTGTTCTTGAGGACTGACCATTGTATTTTGGTTTAGAATAGAATATGCTTTACATATTTTAAAAAATGGAATCTTACTATTTAGCATCATTAGTAAAAGTATTCCTTGCAGGCTAAAATCCTGGTCAGCTTCTTCTTAATTGACTCAGGCTTTGCAATAAAATAAATAATGATTTAAAAACCACAATTACTGCATTCACATCATGCACTAAACATAACCAAGTATGATTAACATGATTGGGGAATATAGCCATTGTGTCAGTAAGTAGAACTCTCTCCTAGTGAAAGCATTCACCACAGAGTTATTGTGCACATGGAAGCACACACCCCTGCCCACATGCATACATCAGCCAGGGTTGCAAACCAAATTCTTTTCATTGTTTATTACAAACATATATACTGTAAATCAATGGAATTATTGAAACATTTCTAGTTCAGATGGATGGGTTTTATAACATCACCATGGATTTCTTTATCCGCTGTATATTTTTCCCTGAGAAGTCAACAGCACCATGTTAATGCCCTATAGGACTAATTCTCAGATAAGTATATATAAGAATGCTGCATAGGGAGTATGCAATGAAATAGTCCCACATAATCTACATTCAAGAATTCTCATAGCTAAGAGACTTTTAGTTTTGACAAAGTACTAACTTTGTACATCTACATCAGCTACATACTTCATATTACACATTTGTTACATAAATCAGGTGTAATCTAGAAAAGTAAAGAAACAATATCACACCTTCAATTTTCAAGATAAGCTACCTGATTAGCTTCCAGAAAGTCACCTAAACAAACAATCACACTCTTCATAATGCTCTGGATAAACAAACGACCAAAAAAATGCAGCAGATGCTATATCATCAAATCAAGAGATTTGATTGTTAAATTTGAGAAGTAAAGTAAGAACTTGTAACCAAGATTGTTTTTGGTTCTGCTACCTCTGAGTAAAACCTAATGAATTCTCTCTCTTTTCAGTTGTCATTTGAATAGAAGCCTTTTCTCTAGGCTTTTCACTAGCCCACAGTATTCTTAGGCTCAAAAATATATTTGCAAATCCATGGTTAGGCACTATAATAAAAAGGCAAAATAGATGCTGGCGATGAATGGAAAGACTGCAGTAAATGTTTTCCTTCTTAACCAAGGTATTTCCACCATTTTCTCTTGCTCCTCCCAAACTTCAGAAGAAAACAAGTGAAATTCAGATGGATGAGAAAATTTAAAAAAGACAAAAATCTGAGGAATGAATTCCTAACATAGGCATTCGAGAATTGAACATTCAGTTGGTTGGGAGAAGAGATCAAAAACTGGAGCGGAGGAAACAAGCAATGGAATCTCCTGGAAGACTGCATGACTGATGGAACGTTCTAATGGAACCATGAGCAACGTTCTAATCATTACAATATTTTGTTGCTAATCTAAGATGTTCATAATAATAGGAAAATCATTTTTTGTAAGTGTTGCTCCTTCTGTTGTGTCAAAATGATTCCACCTTTCAACAAGATGGAGGGATCTAAAAATTCAGGGGAGGCATACATTTTGAAAAGTGTAAAGTAGTTAAGAAAGAAAATAAACAGAACACCAAAAAAAAAACCAACGACAACAACAACCAACATCAAACCCTGAAGCTACCATAGCATGGAGAATTGATATCTGTGATAATTGATATCTGAGAATTGACATCTGTGATGGATACAGTGTTCGCAGCTGTATCCACTATACAAGTAATCAACATTACAAATCACGTCTTTTCACGAGCACAGCTCCATCTGAGATTTCAGCAGACAAACCTTCTAACAGTAACATCTTTTTCCTTCTCAAAAAGGAAATAGAATTCAGGAAATTGAGCATACCTATTCTTCTCAACATTTCAGAAAATAAAGCAAAACCAGATTTTTATATTAAACTTCACCTGTTCCAGAAAGTGATTTGCTCTATTGCTGATTCACTTCCTGTCTGCTGGCTGTTTCCTTTGTAATACTCATATTTTTTTTGCTTTCAAAACATGAGAATTAATCATTCTAATGGTAATTATAATATACTTTATCAACTGTGTGTACTATATAGGACCTACGTACTTGCAGGATCGCCTCCTGCCACCAAATCCCTCCCAAAGACCAGTACGCGCCCACAGAGCGGG
>JANHFK010004757.1:78482-90348 GCA_036250565.1 Sibynophis collaris
TATAATTGAAGATTTGGGATTTTTAAGGTTGTTTTTAGGGTTTGGGTTTTTAAGGGGTATCCAGCTTTAATTTAATCATTTTTTAATAGTTTTTACATTTTGTACTTATATGTTTTTTAATCACTGACTGGAAACCGCCCTGAGTCCTGCAAAGGAGAAGGGCGGTCTAAAAATTCAATAAACTAATTAATTATATATGAAATGGCAGGCTGGATATTGCACAACATTTTAGCCTCAAGTACACCATCTATCTAAATACAGAAGCAGTAGGCACAAAGTGCAACGTTACTTATGCATTTATCTAAGATCAAAGATGATTAAATTTGGCAGATTTTACTTTTTATTAGACTTGTAGCATTATGAAATGTTTTTTTGGAGACTAATTAAGTTCCTGATAAAGTTGCCGCCTTTCACCAGACCAGGGACAAAATGGAGAAAACAATTGGGTAGAGAAGAAAGCAATTAATCAACATCCATCTATTGACTATCTTGAGTGACTTTGACTCATTCATTCACAAGGGTATTGTTGGGGGTGGAGGAAATAAGAAGAGTTGAGCTCCCAAAGGAAAAGTGAGAAATTAATACCCCTCTGATAATATATTTTCCCCACTTTTTCATCTACTTATTCTGTTAGTACGATGCAAAAAAGAATTACATGCTTCTTAGAGTTGTAGCGATGCCAGCAAAAAGGCAATACCACATTCCACAGATGGCTCCCAATATGATTTTGGAATATGAGATTCTTAGTCTGTACAAAAAAAGGTAGCCAAATCTAGCTGATGATCAAAAGAGGGTACCTGACAGATGAATTATATTTCCAAAGTGCATGTCTAGTAGAACATATTTGTAGGAATTAAACAAATGGAAAATAGAAAAGGGGGTGCATGTGTTTGAAATGTCAAATCCATGATATTATATACACATTCTTTAAAAAAAAATCTGACCATTAAACAAATATAATCAATATAATTTCAAACAATAAGGAGTCTGGAAACCTCTTTAAAATAGAACTAGTGTTATGTCCATTGTACCTATTTTCTTCCACTACATGGGACAATCATTGTTACATAGTACCTCTTTTAAGATTTCCTTGCTTTAGAGATCTTGACTGATATACAAGATTCTCTATGGGAAAAAGAAAAAAAGCTATAAGTTTGTCCAGTCTTAAAGTCCTTCAGGCATATTAAACTACAAGTCCTAAAATTCCCATCCAGCATGGATACTGGATTGGGAAAAGCTGATGGAGGGATAGGAGAGAAAGAGAATTTGCGTTCAACTTGGGCCTACTTGCACCAGGGACAAAAACAGATTTTAGTCTTCAGGTATCCTGTTAAGCAAATAATACTTTCACTTGTTCCTTGCAATCTATTTAAGCAACTAGGAAGGAACCTGGACTGCTTTTATTAAACAGGAAAAAATATTTTCCTTAGTATCTTGTTGAGTACCTTACCATGTATGTATGCCTCTTCGTAAATAAACCCCATTGAATTCAGTGGGGTCATGCCCCATAAGTAGACAGAAGACTTAGCCTTTACATTATTAAAATTTTTAAATATATATATAGGCAATTGTGGTTCTTGCTCTCCCTTTAGGTTTACAGTATTAACACCAGATCTTATTCAATTCTGCAAAAAGAAACTTGTCAGAATGAGCAACTTACTTGAACTGCTTGGTTGGGGACCCTTTGTTTGGGGCGCTCCCGCTTGGAGAGCCTTTGCCCACCCCTTTGAACATCTCAGCGTTATCCTGGGAAACTCCCTGTTGCTGATATCGGGAAGGGTCTTGATGGGAGGCTGTAGCTGCTTCTGCCTCTGCTCCTGTTGAGATGATCTGACAGGAAAAGTTGTGAAGGTGTGCACATTGTTAAAAGCGGAATCTGGAAAGCTCCTCCCCAAAGTACAGGTGATCAACAGCAGTGATGAAAACTTGCTTTAAAAAAAAAAAAGAAGGACTAGAAAAACCAGTTTATGACTGAATGAGTAAAAGCCAGAGGGAGAGTGGGAGACCCCACCCTGGTACTCAGAAGAATGCGCCTCTGTACAAGCCGAGACTTTCTCAGATATGTTCACACGGTTTTCAACAGCCATTTCATGCAATACCTTTCTTTGCCTGCAAAGGCTAATCTCATTGCAAATCATGTTTGTCTACAGTAAAGAATTAAGTGCAACTCCATTCATAGCTAAAGCACAGAATAGATAACCTGTTTACCAAACGTGTTGTCCGAGTTATATATTCATGTTGAGAGAGATATTCTACATTATTATTTACTTGCCTATCTATGATGGAAGTATCTTCCTGTAGGAAGCAAGTATTCCATAAAGCAGGGTTAATTAAGAAAAGTATCAAGAACCCATGCCTTGGAAGTGACTTAAAATAAATCTGTTTGCTTCAGTATCTGCCACATTGGAAGCCCAGGGTTGTAGTGAAAAATTATATTTTAGTTCTAATTGGAGTGCCCAATAGGAATTCTCCTTTAACATTTTGTTAGATCATCATCTCTATCAGGAATGGGAAGATCATATAGCAACCGGCTTTTCATGCCCATTCATAAAGGGACTACCATGTTGGTAATATATATATATATCTTTTCTGTCTACTGATAGACATTCATATTTCTGCAACTTTGAGTTGGTAGTCCTAGGCCAGTGATTGCTAACCTTTTCCGGACTAAATGCTCAAAGCATGCACGTGCGTGTGCAAAGGCACACGTGTACGCCCGAACCCCCAAATGCTGTGTGCATGCAGCCCCCGTGCATGTGGCCTGCCCATATGCATGCACATGTGAGCCCCCCCTGCATGCCCCCCCTGCATGCGCAGCAGAGACCCGAACACTAGCTGGCCGGTGGGAGATGTGCGTGCATGCGCTGTGGAACTGAACTGGGGGGACAGCTCGCATGCCCACAGAGAGGGTGCTGCGTGCCACTTCTGGCACACGTGCCATAGGTTCGCCATCATGGTCCTAGGCATTACCAATCACAAGTCATGAATTTATCTGAAGATAAATCAGCAAAAGAGGCTTCCTATTGGCTCTGGCCTCCTTGTCATCCCTCAAGTAGTTTATGTAGCCAACAACATTTTTATACACTAAAAAAAATTCTTATGGTGCCCCTAAAGAACCCAGAAGCATTTTTGGAAATGACGATGTTGAGATTGGATTTTAGTTTTGCAGCATTCCAACTTCCCATTAATGGCCTTTAAATGTATATCAAAATATTTGAAAAGCCAGGTGAGATACAGCTCCTGGCAAGCCCTAAAGGTAATTCAACATGCATATGGTGCTCACAAATTTGACAATAGGAATTTCAGAAATGAAATGCCTCACTAAACCAATTGAATTCAGTGTGTTATGAACAGAGTTTATTTGGTTTCAAGCTAAAATGGACTGAAGAGCAACACAGAGAATATACATAGTTTGTATAGAGTAATATACAACAAAACACACACTACATACTGCATATTATACTCTAACAAAAAGCTCAGCACAAGGAAATAATGTGGAAACAAATGGAAATTGAGGTCTTCAGACTATGTGGCCCCAGCTGCAATATTAGGAAGTCTCTAAACAAAATTTATTCCTGACTTGCACCCTTTAGGCATGTCCTCTGCCTCCATTCTCCTGACATGCCATGCAACATCTCTGATTAGTCTTTCCCAAACTCAAGTCTGCCAAAGGGGTTGACTGCCACCATTCATTGCCCAGGCAGGCCTAGATTACATCAACAACACAATATGCCCTGACTTCTAATGGAGCAGCAGGCAAAAAGCATTGATGCCTTGATTTATCTCACTATTTATCTGTTTTCCACTGATCTTCTGTAACAGAAAAGAGCTTGCCCAATTATAAACAAACAAAAACTTTCTGCACCTGTCAAGTTCCTGCCTTCACCCAGACACAAAACTCACTTGGTGAACCAGCTTAATCTGCCTTGCAGGGATGTTGTGAGGAGAAAGGTTGCATAGGAAAGTAATAAAGAATAAAACAAACACATTGATCAGCATTATAGCATTACATTATTTATTACTACAGTATCTATCAAGTCAGTCCCACTGGTGTCACATATCTTTTTTATATTTATGGTTTCCTTTGCCGGTCTTCCAAATACAGTATATGCATTTGGAAGACTACCGTATTTAGGATATTCACTGAGGCTGAGCATTCATTTGTGGACCTGTTTTATCTGATGAAAATCTAGTTTATAGAATGCACAGCCCACAGCACAACTGTAAGATGAGTTGGCTTGCAGCCTTCTTCATAGATTGCTAGAATTAATGATTCAGTGATATTGAATTCACTCTATAGATGTGAGATTTGAAGTAGCTTCACTCTAAAGTACCCTAATACACACCACACACAAACAGAGAGAGAGAGAGAGGGAGAGAGAAAGCATCCTATGATACTTTCATATGATAGTAGATAGATGCAACAATGACCTACTTTTCGGTTTCAACAGATTTAACATTCCTCTTTACAAATATGTAGGCAAACTGCACTAACTATTTCTTTCCGCCTTCCAAGGCGGAAGTTTAGAGTGGAGCAAGTTTAGTCAAAATTGGCATTAGTGGTTTGCTAAGCCCTTTTGGCTTTGGTGATCAATGCCATCTGTGATACAACTGATATGGGTGTGCAGGAAAAATTCAACTCATTTTACGTCTGCTGCCAAGAATCTGACTGGAAAGAAAAGTCTTGTCAGAAATAATATCAGAGCATGACACTCCTTCACAGGCAAAATAAACATAGTACTCAAATGGTTTTTGTGTGTGGTTTGTGTCATTTTCAGGGACACAACTAGAGAGGAATTTGGAATTGAAGTTGAAGAAGTGAGACATACACGTGTTGCTCTAGGTGGCAGAATCTAAAGATATCCATTTAATTAGACCTTTTTGGTACTGTTTGGGGAAACAAATTAGAGCTTTTTGTTGAATGCTGGATATGAATGCAAATGCTTCATATGCATTCAGGATTCAGGGTGTTTCTGTGCATTCACAAATTGCTTGTAGCAGGGACTCTTACAGCATTTCTGCTAGAGTAGCAATATCTAAGCTGCAGAAAATCTGGAAGGCTACAAGATAGGAGCAAAGACTGCTTAATATTACCTGGAACTTTGCAGATCATAAATGGCAATCCTGTTCATTTCAAACACTTTGTATTAATGCATCTCTTTAAGATAAGATACAACATAATTCTCCAACCAGATGCCTTTTAGGTATTAGGGGCTCAGTTCCCATAATTTCCAGTAAATGCTATATAGCTGAAAACTATTGAGATCGTATTTATTATGTTACAGAAGGATGAGATACAGTATTATATGATAAGCATCCATATTTCAGGGGGGTTTTTGTGTTGGAAACCAAGAGGTACAAAATCCTACATCTTGTGTTTTCTCTTTGCCATCTGATCTGGCCAGAGCTGAAGACCAGAGGAAGGGTACCAGATGAATTAGTGGTTCAATGATGTTAAATGTTCCCAAATATTTCTTTCATTATTATTCTAATTTTCTCATCACTAGAGAACAGAAGGAAGCATAATATAGGAAGCGATCATATCTTGATCTGATATTTCTGGACATCAAAACCAATTTAAAACATGCCAGTTTAAAAGAAAAACAACCGGTAGCTGATGCTAGTAGACATATGAAATGAAAATGAAGAACTCTTTAGTTTTTCTTCGATCATTTCCTACATGGACATACACTGCATTTTCTGACTTGAATATTCAACAGTTCCTACTCTAGAAAGTCTGCATTGGCTTTTATTAGAAGAAAGAACAGATCCAGTGAAAATCCCCTGACTATAACATCAAACCCCTAACATTTCTTTCATAGAAGTGATCATTAAATACTCCTATTACTAATGTGAAGATTACGTTATGAAGGAGTAGACAACGAGAAAGGGAACTCATTGCATCTCATTGTATAATGCTGGTTCAAATTGTCAGCTAAATTTAAATTTGCTATTGTATTGTATGAGCTGACAATTAGCACCCACCCTCTCCAATGCCAGGGCCACAATCCATTTTGAACATGGCGGGCTGTTCCACATGGAGATGGTTAACATATGACTGTCCCACAAGAAACACCTCAAAGATAGTAAGATAATAATTCCTGCTTAGTTCCACCTCCCAAATTGGAGTCCCCATCCCTGAAGCCAAGGCACCATAGTATGTTGCCACCATTTTCCTGTCATTTCTACACTACACTACGGGGAGATTTCTACTTCCCCCTCGTAGTAACTGAGGTGGTTTCCTTTTCCATACCATAAAAAGCAAAAGCATCATGGGAAGAACGATGATCAGGTGAGGAAACTAGTTAGCTATTGTTTTTTTATTCCGCTATTGGCTAACCAGAGGGAGAACAGTCTGGATTCAGGGAAAGTAGAAGTGCAGCAAAGATGGTAGTGAGAACACTCGCAATAACAGTGCTGTGGGCATAGAAATGGGCATTTCTAAGAATTCACCAGTCACACAATATACTTGACAAAAGCTTTTTCCAAGCTGACGCTTGCAGGCATGTTGGGGCTGTAGCTTCTGAAATCCTTTCCAACTGATATTTGCAAGCCCAACGTAACTGCAGTGTGCCAGTTTAGGGATGAGTGTCTGAGAGGATCTTTTCAAAGGCAAGAAAAGTGACCTAATGATGGAATTTGGGCAAGTAGTCTAACTGGAAGGACTGCAATGTCAGTGAGTTTCTATGCATACTAGGCAGAAATCACTCTATATTGTACTTGTTGAGCAGGATCTGGCAAAAATAACAGAGGGTGTTGCAAATAAACCCTGTAGGCACCTACTGAATGCAACAAAATGTTGTGCAGCACAAAAGAAGACAGAAGGCTTCGGGGTAAAGGAATAAAAATGATGTTTCCAGTAGCAATTGTATTTGATGGTTATAATTATAAACCTTTTGCAAAACTGCTCAAAATCTCACAAAGGAACAAAGAATACCTATGGTTTTTACAAAAATAGCAGTTATTTACCCATTCTTGGCCTAATATGATGCCCTGCCTTTAAGAGTTCTTGGTTCTTTGTATGTAAACTGTTTCTGGTAGGTACATCTACATAGGAACATTGGAAGGTTTTGAAAGAAAGACGTTAAAAGCAAGTGTAATCAACATCATTGGTTATCAACATCATTACTGAAACTTAGTTATTGCAAAAGGTAAGGTTTATGTGGAAATATTGCAATGTCCTGAGTTTTTTTCTTTGCTTTGTGAAAAGGGCAAGTCTAAATGTATAATTTCATAATTTTTTAACTTATTTTTATTTTTACTTGTATGAAATGTTTTGTCGCATGAAAGAATTGGATAGAAAGTGGTTTATAGCCTTTGCTTAATGGGTTATGTCTGTCTACTTAAATTTGTTGTGTTCTAAATGTCCTCACCAATCCAATCAATGCATTTTGAGAACTGTAGACTTGCAAATCCCACATATGAAGAACAAAAGAAAAGAGATAAAGCAAGATGTCACGCACGCAGGTTCCTAACAAAGCGATCTTAGTATAGAAATCGAAACAATAATAATAAGATCGCTTTGTTAGGAACCTGCTTATGGGAAGGTCTCCCTTACTGGGTTGAATGGAAGAAAGAAATGAATCCAATAACCCATGGTAGCTTAACCAAGCCTTTTAACTTCTGGGCTCACTGATAATCTTAAAAATTAACATCAACCTGTAGGAGACATTTATTATTTATTTATATCCTGGATTTATTCTTTTTAAAAATAACTCATTGGTTTAGAGCAGGGGTGTCAAACGTCCATCGTCATGACAGGTGTCCACATGATGTATTGGGATTTCCCACCCCCTTCACTAAACCAGGTGCATGACATATCTTGGCCCCTGGGCCGCAAGTTTGACAGCCCTGGTTTAGAGAGTAGGATACAGAAAAAGGTGATAGTTTTTTACACAGTTCTGTTGAAACCTGCCAGAGTTTTGTAAAATGAAGGTAAACCTTGCAGCTTATATGGCTAGCAAGAGCTACAATTGTTCTACCAGTAGAAAGGGGGAGATGGCTGCTTTAAGTGGCAGATGGTTTTCCTGGGTTGTTTCTCCTAAATTCTTCAGCTGTTTTGTGTTTCCTGAATGTACACACAGGCAGTCATCTACTTACTTTCTATTGGCTTGGACTATCTGTCCATGCTGTTTTCTATGTGGTGCTGTTGCTATGTTCTTTCTGTTTTGCTTTGTTTTTTATTTTTGTTATTCTGGTCTGCAGCTAAAATAGAGAATCGATTTATTGATCAACTGACATGGTTACATGATGACATTGACTGACAGCATTATAATTAGTTCCTTAAGGCTACTATAGATCTAAAGTTTTGAAGCAATGATCAAAATGTTGGGGTAGATAGGGAGCTCAGGAAAGTAGAATTGAAAAGTAAGCCATGGTTTGTTTTAAGATGAAGTAGTAGACACACTAGACTAGTGAATTGTAGTGACCTAGTTCATACCTAACTTTGGCTTTGCGTCATGATTTTCAAAGTACAGTGGCCTAGGTTACATAGTACACTAAATGATAATCAGACTACATTATAGAATACATTATTATTGCTTAAGTATACCTCCCTTAAATCAATAATTATCTTCATCCGGTTTAACTATTCGGTGAAGAATCGGAACAAGTTACAGATGTGCAATTGTGTGCACATTGGTTCCAGCTAAATTGACTTTTGGGGTTAGGGCTCTGCAACTACAGTCACATGGCTAAATTGTATGGAAAATACTGGTAGTCCTCAACTTACAACAGTTCATTTAGTGGCCTTTTGAAGTTATAACGGCATTGAAAAAAGTGACTTATGAACATTTGTCACACAACCTTGCAGCATGGTTACATGATCAAAATTCAGAAACTTGGCAATGGACATATTTATGATGGTTCCAGTATCCTGGGGTCATGTGATCACCTTTGATTTGAATGAAAAGCTGTTCTATCATTTTTTCATATTTTTATGTAATGGGCAGAAGCATAATAATAGCCAAACTAAGATGGTTGGGCATTTTAGGTCATTTTCAAAAGGTAAAAGCTTATGAAAAATAAAAACAGAATCAGATAAACATACGCTATATATTTATACAGATTTTAGATTAAGCAAATTCTGTATTTATTTTCACGAAATATTTGGTATGATTCAAAAAGGGAAAGATGCCCATCAGCAAAAACATCACTAAATTCTACATGGAGTGACCACCAAAAATTAAAACATAGTCTGAACTTTTTTTATATGATTGAATAAACATGTGTTGTATGTTTTTCTAGATGTAGGGGGTTATCAAATCCACCAAAGTATTAAGAAATTCTGGATTTAAAGGAAGGTACAGTCATACAAATTCTGAACTGGGAGGCACTTTCCCCACTAATCTTGAATGCTCAGTTATTAGAAGGCATGGCCAGCAGATGTATTCGTGCTTGGCTCAGCAATCAATCATGATCATACCTCTGCTTACTTCACTGCAGTGTAAGGAAATCTGTAACATTTCTGCATTTATAATACCTAATATAGGATTTATTATCATAAAGTAATTTTGCCTAATGCATCTATTCAATTTTATATCAATCTTTCAAAATTTAAATTACAAAAATCTGTTCATTTGGAGGAAGGGCTGTATGTGGAATCCATTTAGTTTTATATAAAAATCCCCACATATTAACAAGCAGTTTATCCTAATATGCAATTAGGAATAATTTCCTTTAGGATGATAATGGTTACATGGTTTTCAGGAATAAGGATTTTGTTTAATAGGGAGGTAACAGCTTGAAATTCCCAAAAGCAATTGGAGTAGGTCTCAGTAGTTATCTAAAAGATACCACTGAATTGCAGTTTTCAGTGTGATTAAAGACAAACTTATGAAATGCATGGAACACAATCTTATGAACTACATTCAATTCAGCCCTTGCAATAGAATTTTATTTGATTAAGTATGTGTTTCTTCGAGGTATATATATAGTCTGTGTATTTATTGTTCACCGTAAACATTATAACCCTGCCCAAATCTTATTGAATCAGAGGGCTTCTAAATCACAGAAATAAGTGAATTAATCAATTAAAACAAAGTCAATATCAATCCAAATGAAATTGTACAATGTTTAAAACATTTTAGTTAGCAATTTTATGGTCCAAGATGTTTTATAAAGGGGATTAAACCAGAACATGCAGGTTTTGGACCATTTGAGGCCATAAAGGAAGGGAGACTCTAACAATCTACCACCAATTCCTTGCTTTCTCACAGAACAAATTGAAGATGATTAAAATTTACTGGGATTACCTTAAATATCTCTCTTATTATCAGAATTATTATATTTTGAAAGATAGAATCCAAGTCTTCATTGATTTTTTCCCCATATATCTCTTTCTACATTATTTAATGAAATTGAAATTCATATTGCAATCATTATTAGATGCAAATCGCCTTTGCCAGCTTTGCCACACAGAAATAGCTAACTTGTAACACGAGACCTTTTATTAATGCCTGCTTCCTCCTTTCATTTTTCCTCATCCAGGGTTGTGCAAACCTCCTCCCCACTTTAGAAATAATTGAATTTCTCTGACTAATATGTAGAAAATCTATGAAAAGGTTTTTATCCTCGGTGAGAAAACATGGATTACTTAGATAACTATTTAACATGCTCTGGAGTGGGGGAGGGGAGATACACAGGGCCAGAAGCCTTAATTTAACAACTGAAGTGTGGGGGGAAAGGAATACCTCATAAGCTCATTTCTTGTTCTCAGTAAAAATATAAAAGAATGAATGAAGCTAGAATTCTAACAATGTTCTGCCAAATCCTAAAATCCAAATCAGTTGCTATGTTGGCTGTTTCTCTGGCTAACAGTGATGCTGGCCTGAGTTTTTTTGTACGTTTTTCACATTTCTGTTTCCTTATTAACACTTCAGTAAAGAATGAACATTTTGTTATAACAGTGATGTACATTTTACTGATGAGAGCATAATGATGCTGTTTTTCAGTTTCACATAAAAAATGGGGGAAAATACCCCTTATTAAAAAGAAAGTAAAAGAAATTATGCAATCTCCTTCTTAACCAAGTCTGACAACAACTAATGAGAATGTAATCATATAGGAAATCTAGTGTAATTTCCTATACTAGCATAAAATGAGAGGCAATTTTCCCATAAAAGATTATGCCATGGCATAATGTAATGCTATTCAGGTATTTATGAATCTTCCTCCTCCTACGCTGTTAAAAAGGAACCAGAATGGTAATATTAGTACCATTCCCCTAGGTAATGAATAAAAACTAGGGTGTTCGTGTTTATATTCTGCAAAAAAAGATCAGTTTTATTTTTGATTATTGTAGAAAACAATCATTTACCGAGAAACAAGCTAGCGAGCTTGCTCCACACCTCTTCCTCAAGTCCACCAAAATGGTCTCTATCAACTCATTATTGGCTTTTTTTCTACCTTGGAAGAACTATTTCTAAACCAAGTTCTCAGCTACAGCCACTCAACAGAATGCTAACAGAATCTATGTGGGTCCTACAACAGTTATTGGAAATAAAAATAAGATACTGGAGGCTGGCATTTAAAAGACATTAGATCCTTGTGTATTTATTTTTTATCTAAGCAAACAACCATAAACACAAACATTTGGTATGGCAGTGAGTCTGTTGAAGGCTATGTGAGGTTCTGCTTGGCTATCTTTGCCTATGGATGCCACATGAAGACCTGGGCAGTATCTGGTGAGGCAGGAGCTGTGAATGGCTCGTTGAAGCAAATCTGTTCAATCAGTGTTGGGATTCAATTTTTTTTTACTACTGGGCATGCCTGGTGGGTGTGGCATGGCATGGTGGGCGTGGCTTGGTGGGCGTGGCAGGGAAAGGATACCGCAAAATCTCCATTCCCTCCTGATCCGCTGGGACTC
>JANHFK010004758.1:43248-54051 GCA_036250565.1 Sibynophis collaris
ATGGTTGCAAATTTGAGCTTCAGCAAAATTTTGTTGTTGTCAATTGCCTTTGCTAACCATGTAAACCTTTTTAGGTCCACCTAAAACATTTGGCAACATAGGAGCCAACCTAATGGGAATATGGTGTCTTTCTGAGATTATTCTTCCTTTATTAATATAGTTATCTCTTAAAAGAAGCATTAATTGCTCAGGTAGAAATATATATTGTCTTTTTGCAGTATGATTATACCACTGACTTTCATTTCAACCCAGTAATGTCTCCTCCACCACCACTAGTGGAACTCCTAAAAACTTTCCATTCTGCCCTTAAAGCAGAAATTAAAAAGACTTTGAAACATTATTGCCACCCTTTCTTTAAAAATAGAGAAGGCAATATTGGCAGGTAGAAGACGTTGTTTAATCATGAGATGATTAGGTCTGGTTCCCAACTGCTATAGTTAAGATCGAACACGGTCATCTTCCATGGCTCCCAAGAAGGGACATTGTTCTCTTGACTAAAAGTGAGGTACAGGAATTTTCTCCATCCCATACCAGTTCAAGGTGTTCTATCATATTTATTACTTGAAAATAAAGTATCTCTCCTTACAGGTGAGACAATAGTAATATGATAGCAAATTCTTAAGCTCCACCTGCTCTGAAACTGTGGTGGGAATGGGGAAATGGAGTAGAAGCACACTTGTATCCAGAACATATTGCTGTTCTTTTTTCCTCCTTCCCTGGGATTGTGAAAACTACTTGTCGGATATAAAATGCACTTCTCCCCACTCCTAAAAGATGGTGGAAATGTTGGTACATCTTATACACCGAATACAGCCATTTTGGGCCTCCCGAAGCCCTACCCCGCGCATCCCGTGGGGCATGTAGAGGCTTTGGGAGGCCTGCAGAGTGCTCCTGTGGGCTGGGAAGGGCAAACCCCCCCCCGGTTTTAGGAAAAATGGGCCCATTTTTCACAAAAACAGGGCATGCAGAGGGTTTGGGAGGTCTGCAGCGTGCTCCTGAGGGCTGTGGAGGGCAATTTTTAAAAATCTTGCTTACCTCTTTAAAATCTTATTTGGTGCGTCTTATATACTGGTGTGTTTTATAGTCTGAAAAACATGGTACTTACTTTAAACAGTTCTTTAAGCAAGCACCAAAACAAGCAGGAACAGTGGAAAAACAGTACTGAGAACTCCATGGGTAGCAAAGAAAAACAGTATCTTAATAACAACTTGTCATTTCTATTAAAGAAACCACAGTCAAGAATGGAGCAGAAGCTAACTTCAATCCTGACACCATGGTGAGAAGACGATGAGGAGAGCACTATACACTCAGGCAGATTACCAGGAAAATTTGGTTTAAAAAAAATATTATTATTACTATTATCTTGGTTGGACATTATTATATGTGATCTTCTATCTTTCTCTAAATTCCTATTCCCTTAGCCCTTAACTCTTATTCCATTTTTCTGATCAGTAGCATAGGCTCTCTTAGTCTCTGTGCCCACCCTTTCTCTATTCTCAAGACTTACAGCTCATTTTGTATTTTCATTTTGGCTTGTTTATATCTTGTTTACCGTGGAGTTTTCTTTGCTGTATGCTTGAATTTGACATAATGTTGTGCTGCTAGATTATGGTATATGAAATGAATTACTTCTTTGTGTAAGAGATATTATATACAATAGCCAATAATAATACCAAATTTATAACACATTTCTCAGAGTGTTCTAAAAAAAAAAAAGGTGCTTAAGCCAAATGGAATGATTCCAAGAAACTTCCAAGAAACTATATCAACAAGATTGCTCACTCACATAATGTCATTAAAAAAATAGTTTATCACAACTCCTATACAGGCTATATTCTTCCGTTTTCTCTATCCTGTCAGCTCTGCTTCAATAGATGTATAGGGAGAATGTACAGTATGTATGTATGGCTACATAAACTGGCATAATAAATATATGATATGAGCTTATTTCAAAAATACAAATTCTTGAAACTAACCAGGTGAAATTTGATTATCTATGACACAGGTGTCAAACTTGTGCCGTCACATTGCTGTCATGTGACATTTCACGATGTTTTTTCCCTTCAAGGATCTGGCAGGGGGGGAGGAATGCCAGTTTGACACCCTTGATCTATGTGATCTAAAATTTGTAAGAGAATTGATAGTCTATGATAGCCAAACATCAGAATGATTTTGATTCAACTTCTTCAGACTATGCAATGTTATTAAAAGAAATAAGTTTTTGTGAACTACAGGTCATTTCATCACTCCATGGAAGTGATAAAGTAAACTGTAGCTCATGAAAGCTTAGCTCAAGATTTTTAATAAAATTGTTCCCATAAAACTGCTACCAGTTTCATTCTCATTTTTGTCCTCTAAAGGGTTTACTTCCCTGTTAAAAAATGAAAAAGCTGTAAGAGGTTTTCTGCTTCCTTATTATAGCCTGCAGCAGAAGGTTTTATCAGATTAACTCTTGAATAAGTCCAAATCAAATCTTATTGTCTTTGAATTGCAAAGCCTGACTACAAACTGAATCTTGCTACCTCCAAATCTGAAATTTCGAATCAGATCTTGGCTTATTTGCACACCTCAACTCTTTAGCAAAACAGTGTGAACTATTATTGACTTTTCAGAGCTAAATTGAATTTCCATGTTTCCCAAAGAAACTTGTCATCTGGCAGAAGCCATCACTTTTTTAAAGAAGAAAAAAATCCATCCTACACTTTCATGTCTTGTACACTCCATTTTGCAGCTATTGTTCTCTCAATCTCCTGCTGACTCCAGGGAATGGAATTAATCTCTCTTTTAAGCAGCCATGTCAGAATAGCTGGGCATGTATGCTAATGTGTTCATGTTCAACAGCATGACATGGCCCCAATGTTACCTTCTTGGTCTCCAATGATTTGCATTACACCAGTAGACAGGGCTTAGCATTCCAGGAGGTATCTGATAATTCATGCCAATACACATAATTCGGTGTTAGACTACGATAGTTGAATTATATGTGTGCCTATATTAAAACTTCACACTTTTGTACAAAGGCAGTGCAAAAACGTATTTATTTCAATAGATATCTGAACATATGTCCCTATTGAAACATTTTTTCCTTCATATAATCTAAGCTTATGCGGATCCAACTAGAAAGCATTGTCCAGTAATGTGGATGTGTTCCCAATCAATTGCTTTCCATACATTTCCATATTATTTCTGTTATGGAAGCAAACAACTAACTAAAATAGGATATGTTCCACATATACAAAAATATTAGAGAATAAAATCAATTACTATATCTATAATAGATAGCTAATAGTTGAATGATTGGGTCCTAATGCACACACACACACGCATGCACACACAAATATGCCAGTCATATAAACTTTCTGAAATGAATTAAAGTATTGTTTTTAGTTATCCTACAATGACGTTTGGACGCAGCATTGCAAATCTTTCTTAGACAACTAAGTTACATTGCACCAAAGTGCTCTGGTACTTAGGACAATGCTCTTAGAACTGTTCATGGCAAGAGTAATGCACATTAATTCAAATGGGTAACATAGATTTAGAAGTTTATCCTTAAATTGGGTAGCAACATTTTACAGTTATGTATGTAGCATTCAACTTAAAGTCATTTCTTCTTTACACTGGACCAGAAACAAGGTTCAAAAATCAAGACGAAACCACTAAACAGAAAAAAGGTACAGAAAATCTTAAATATTTGCTGCTATCTAATGTTTAAATGAATTTTTTTCCAGCCTACAGATGTTTTATGCTTCTTTGTCTTGGTAGATGCCAAATGTGGTCTTTCCCCAAGATACTGGTGTAATTAAAGGTGATATTTTGCTGTGGATTAACATTCTAAATTACCAGCTAAAATGATCTTTTGCACCCCTTCTGGATTAATTTCCTTAATTTTAGCTGACAAGTTTACTACCAGATGGAAAGGATCTGTTGGGCAAGAGCTGAATTATTATTGATATTCACAAGAAATTTTATTAGCTTTGAGTTTTGACTAAGTCAAGTTTGAAGCTTATTAATATCCTCAAAAAACTGTGGATTAATCAGATGGGACCTTTCCTTAGTGAAGCCACATTGGGTCTCTTTCAGCAAGATTTGTATCTCCAAATGTTTGAAATTTTTTATCTTTAATAATAGTTTCCACTATCTTACCCAGGACAGATGTTAAGTTAATGGCTCTCTAATTTTCTGGATCTCACCATGAGCTATTCTTAAGAATTGGTGTTACTGGCCACCTTGCTGTCCTCTTACTACAGAGGCCACATGTAGAGATGGTTTGCATATATTATTTAGAAAGCCTACAATTTCAGCTTTAAGCTCTTTAATAACTTTTTCTGGATGTCATCAAGACCTTGTGATTTGTTGTTGTTAAGTGTGCACTTCTTCTCTTCTCACACTATATGACTCCGTTCATCTAGTTTCCTTCCTAGGAACAAGAGGACAGTCTTAGGGATTTTCTCTAATTTTGTGATGGAAGCAAATTATTTTTTCAGACACACTGCAATTCCTTTTCATGTACATCTTAGTACACCTTGAACTTCTTCAACCAAGTAACCAATGGCCTCCTTCACTGGCTTCCTGCTTTGAATATATTTGAGGAAACTTTTTCAACAAACTCTTTCTTTTCTTTTTTTCCTCCCTCACCATCTCTTTGCATTTCTGTTGAGTTTATGCTGCTTTTTGTTTTAGGAAAAATAATTTTAAATGATACTTTCTTGGTCCTAATGGCTTTCTTGGCTTCCTTTATAATGCTTATAACTTTACAATTACAATATTTAAATCTCAATCTTTCTAAATATCTCTATTTTCTGCTGTATTGCTTGTAGAATTCCTATGAACTTGAATGACCAGAATTAATCTTTATTAGCATTTACACTTTTAGCAATTTTCTAAAATGTTAGTAAAATTCTAAAATTTTCTGTATGCTACTTGGATGGTTTGGGTCTTTGATAGTATTAAAAAAAGTACTGCTACTGTAACTTCTGCCTATTCTTATACATATCTTATCTGATAAGACAGAAATGCCACACTGTTTAGGGGCATTTCAGTTTGGTGCTTAAAAAATATTGTCTACCTGTGTGTTTTGTGTTATTATTTTCATTGACCAATTGCTATTGCTGGAGTTTTCCTAATGTTCCTTCTGTCTCTGTTGCATATTTATTCATCAATATATTACATTTATATCCTTTTCCTTTTCTTATGAAGTAGGTTGGGACTGAAAGAGAACAGCTGGTTCCAAAGTCCCTAAGGAACATCTATGGCTAAAGAAGGACTTGATTTTGACAAAGCCCAGTTATTGACCAACATGTAATCAGGGTACTGCATTGGCTTAGTAATAATATCAATTTTCAGTATGCTTGAGGCTTCAATTGGAGGTGCCCTTCTGTTACAAAGTTTAGCTCAGAGAATAATCAAAGAAGAGTTTGAAATAAGGTTTTGGGTAGTTGCTTATAAACTAACAGATGCTTTAAACAGGATTATTGGGGAGATGATTTAATGTTTTACTTGTTTATACAACAGGCAAATTAAGCTCTTTCCTTCTGTGAATTTAAACATTGGGTGATAAAAATAGAATAGAATATGCTTTATGAAAATATTTTCTGTTTATATTCTCTCTGTCCATAGTTCAGATTATGATTTATGACATAATTTTTGAAGTGCGCTAAAAAAAAACCTCTGTTAAATTTATTGTCAATACTACAAGTTTCTGCCTCAAGGTTTCTGATCATATAATATGTTCAATACCACAACTAACTATACAATAGCCACACTAAAGCAGAACCTAAAAGAAATAATGTACTGTATTGATACTGCGGCCTTTGTGATGATTTTTTTGTCATGGTAATTTAATTTCAACAGGGTCTTTTTTCTTGCCACCTGCTTTATGTGACTGCAAAATCTTCCTTAATTTCTGCGGATGAAAAGGAGGAGATAAATTAGAACAACATAATATTCTCAGGGTTCGTTTGATTCAGGGAAAGGTCCAGCATTTTTCTTTAAAAGAGTAAAATGTCTTCATCTGTTGGTATGTAAAATTCCTCAAGTGTGCTTCAAAAGATAGTGAGACAAAGCATTTTTCTCCACAAACACGTAGTGTTTAAACCATGGAATGAAGCCAATGATTAGTGGAAATAAAACAAAGTTATTGCACCAACTGAGTAATAAAATAATGTTTAAAAATGCAGTGGTTTAAAATATTGTTATCTATAAAAAATCATATCTAGTTGGGGGTGGTGTAAACTCTGTGATTTTTTTATCCCATTCCATTCAACAAACGTCAAAACTAATTTTTATGAAAGAACCTGTCCCTGAAATTTTCCTAAATGTTCTACAGATTTGTACAAAATATTTTGAAATATAAACAAACTGGTATAGTTATGGCAGTAGACTAGAACCTGGGACACTGCGAGTTCTAGTCCTCCCCTAGGAATAGGACTGATTTTGGACCAATCCCTCTTTCTCAAGCCAATCTGAAGGTTGTTGTCTGAGGAAAATAGGAAACATGGTTATGTATAGTGCCTTGAATTGTGTATAAAAAGGCAGGATATAAATTCAATAAATAAGTACAAAATTGTATACAATTTTGTTTACCCCACTATAGGCACCCCAATCAAAGCCCTTTGCTATGAAATTTTCTAGAAGAGAGACTTTACATTGTAACAATTAAGTTATACATTGGGTTGTTTTTAGATAATTGTTCTTCATTAACAGCATGCTAAGCTCTAGGTATCATTCTCTCAAATATGCCAATTGGTATGCAAATCCTTCTAATGAAGAATGATAAATAGCAGAGGTTTCCATTCATTGCTACCTTCTGTGCTGTCAATTTACTTTGATGGATTGCAACATTTGATTTGAAAATAAATATGTCGACAGGTTTCTTTTATGACCCTAATATAAAGTCACCTCTATAAAAGCAAGATGTAATTAATTAATTGCCATAGTATCATGGAAGGCATCCATGGTTTAGTGCACACTGAGTTATGAGAAAGCCTCTTGCATATTATAGAAGTATAATAATTAAAAAAAACCATGATTTGACTATTTTTGTATGTAATTTGAGCATGGTTTTTAATGTTCTACTTTTTATTTTGTTTTTTAATTTTATTTTTATACTTTCTCTTTGTATACAATAAGTGCTTAGTGGACAGCATACTGTCTGGGTCAGTTTATTTACATAGTAATATTAAACTCCTAATTTCTACCTCTATTATCCAACCATTGATAAAATACCATATTTTTTGGAGTATAAGATGCACCGAGGTATAAGACACACCTTAGTTTTTGGGGAGCCAAATAGGAAAAACAAATTCTGCCCACCAGGTATTCATCTGGCTAACGTCCTTAGCCTGGTCAGCTTTAGCACATTAGTTTTTCTCACTGGTTTTGAGATTGGGGCTAAAAACAGCTTCAAAAGCCCAGCTGATTGTTGGAGGAGGCAGTAATTAGAAAAGCAGGCAAAACACAGAAGATCGCTTCGCTCACATTGGGGCTGAAAAACAGCTTCAAAAGCACAGTTTATCATCAGAGGGAGCTCCAGTGACTAAAGGAAGTGAAGCACGGAAGGGGTAAGAGAAGGCAGCAGCTGTTCCAGGTAGCCATTTTGGGTACTGTGCGTTTTCAGCCTCCATACGCATCACATTTTCAGGTAGCGATCAGCGGCAATTTGCTTTGGCGATCCCCGCAGACTTGAAGGACTCTCAAATGGAGCATTTGGAGGCTGAAAGCACAATGCACGAAACCCAAAAACACAAGCAATTGTCGGTGGCAATCTCTGCAGCCAGGAAGAAGATGCATGGAAGCCAAAGGGTGGGGGTTGGTGGGTGGGCGGGGTTACATTTGGAGTATAAAACGCACCCAAATTTTCAGCCTCTTTTAGGAGGGAAAAAAGTGCATCTTATACTCTGAAAAATACGGTACGTTCCAAGTTTGAAAATATCTTTTTTCTTTTATCTTCATTGTTAGTCTGCCCATTTCTGCACAGTCTAATATTTTTTTTAATTATCTCTTCTTCTGTGTGGATTTCCTCATTTTTCCAGTATTGCCCATATACAATAATGTTCTACTTTTTGGCAACCAGGTTGGCATTGGTATCTTTTGGGAGAGAATAAAAATTTGTAAGATGACAGGTGCAGGGTTGTAGTCTAGGTCCCACTCCAAGGAAGAAACCTGCCATCTTTCAGGTCTTACTCTTCTTGTAGATGCTGCCAGTTGTCAGAAAACTTTTTTGAATCTTGCATATTTAAGCTTGGGTCACCAAGCAACTATGGTGCACACTGATGCAATTTTTTAAAAACTCTAAAGTTTTAAGCTTCAGTCATAGATTGTCATTCCATCACTATCACAAGAGAATGTATTAATATTGCACAATATATAATATAACTAAGCTAGGTCTTGCCACCTTGCAAGAATTATTTATACATTTCCATTGATTCCTACCGGTATCAATCTTTTAAACAGCAGAACACATTTTAGTGATGGCAGGTACTGGCTTAACTGGAGATTGAAAAATTTGAGTTCAATAGGCACAATCAAAGTGATGAAATACTGAACACCAAGGAATGAAAACAGGGGCACTCTAATTATTGGAAAAAAATATCAAAGATATCCGTCGTGTTTGTATATTTTAAATTATAGAGGTGGGAGTGAGGTATGTCTGGCTATGTCGATATGTAGATAGTCTTTTTTCTTAAATTAAATCAAACATCTTAGTGTCTCTATTGGGTAATATTTATTTTCTGCTGTTTCTCTTACTTCTTTAGCATTCCAAGCATATGGTGTTTCAAACACAATCTGTTTTGACAAATGAAAGGACACTGCAGAGCCAACATTTGTTTGCGTTTCTGTCTCTTTTCTCCCTTCTGAATCTGATTGGTCAGTTGTATGATATACTGTATGTGTGTTTTGTTTCTTCCATAAACAAAAGCATAAAAGTGAGAGCATAAAGCATTCATATTTCACTGATTCTTTAGAAAGAAAGCATTCTAATGTCTGCTCAAGACCTCTTCATCCTCCTCCTTGCAAGTTACTTGTTTGGTCAACATCAAAAATATGCATTTAAAAAAAAAACTTGTTATAATCTCCAGTGTGCCAATGAACTTTAGCCTGGGGTAAGGTAACTAACAACCTTTGCCTCAATGGGATGATAAGCATCATTCTTTGCCTCATTCAAATGTGGAGGCAATGCAGGGTTCTATGCCTTTAGTTCTGTCTTCTGCTACTTCTAATGGTTGACTGGAAAACCAGCAATGGTTTGGCACTTGAGTGGCACATGCATAGGAGCCTTTTGTGATCATAGACCTGCCCACAATTTTTTGGGGAAGAATGTCACCCATACAAACCCATTATTTTGGACATTCTGATGAAAATGGTGTCACAACATGATCCTGCAAACTCTGCCAGTTTTAGGTGCAGGTGTGATGTCTTACTCCACACAGAAAAGAAATAGGGCTGGGTAGTGCAATCCTAGTGACCTCAATCCGCCCCTTTTGTGTCTCCTGACAAGTTGTGAACAATGGTTTAAAAAGAACCTGGAATATTATGACGTAGATTTGAAAGACGTTTCACCTTTTCTTGATCCAAGCAAAGTGTTTAAGTATGTAATACCCAGAAAGATTCCAAATATATCAATTAATTATATTTAGTATGGAAGACTGAACTTTACCAATAAATTCTAATATATCATTTGCAAATAAGACTACTTTCTGGTCCTCCCCATGAATACCATCTTCTGCCTAATCAAATATACTAAGGTTGTCAAGCAACGTTTAGATGTCTATTTTTTTCTTCAACTTATTCTTATTCTCACCCATTAGATATGTCTTTTTAAAAAATCAAATCAGCATGGAGCTTTTTAAGTTTAGATTTTTGAAGAGAACTCCAGGTTTCTATTTTATATCAAGAATATGGTGGTCTTTTAAAATGTACTTCTTAATGAAGTAGTTTTTTATTGCTGAAAGTCTTGACTGAAGCATTGTTCTGAAATTCAGACTACTTGCTAATTTATTTTTAATTTCTTATGTTATGGTTACTGTTACAAAAACTGGAAAATGTGAATAATTCAGTTGTATAGTCATGTCATATTATACAACTGTTCACGTTTCAGTAAGTTTTTGTAGAAATAGGTTTCATTTGTATAAGAGAATTGTTTTGTTTTCTTTTTAACAATTTGACTTAAAAATAAAAGGGGTGGGTATAGATGTGACAATAGTTTCATAGAGGATAAGCAGGACTATAATGTAACAATAAGCATAATTACAGAAGTGAGAAAAATAAATACTTTCCTTTACTTGACAAACACACATTCTAGAAAAGCAGGGACTGATTTTGTAAATTTGGGATTTTTGATCATCCAAATTCCAAACATACATTTTGAACTTTAACTAGGATTTACCCCTCTAATAGTGTCAATTGTTGCCATGGTCCTTTTCAAATGTATTTATCTAAGTATTTATCCCCTCCTAATCATTCACCAACTATGTTATTGGTATGCAATAAGACATTTTACTTCAGTTAGGGAACCAGATGTGATCTGCAAAAATCTGGATAATTATTAGATGATAGCAAAGTCCCTGCTACTATTTCATCTTCCCTGATGATTGTTGCTGCTACTGGTCCTCTGGAGTTCTGCAATTCAGCATTTTGAGCCATGGACTATATCCAGGTTTACCATATTCCAATTAACCTGAAGTTGCTTTCATCAGTTAATTTCAGCAGTACTGATGGAGCAATACCTTATTTAGAATAGAATAGAATAGAATAGAATAGAATAGAATAGAATAGAATAGAATAGAATAGAATAGAATAGAA
>JANHFK010004758.1:69834-80096 GCA_036250565.1 Sibynophis collaris
TTTAATTTAATTTAATTTAATTTAATTTAATTTAATTTAATTTAATTTAATTTAATTTAATTTAATTTAATTTAATGAATAAATATTTATTATCTTAGATCAGTTAAGAGTTAGATTGAAATCTGTAGAGCTTTTAAAGGAATGGGGAGGAAGATCCAGAAAATGTGTAACACTAATTCTCTTAGAAGACATATTTTTTTAAATCCCTGGAACCAGGTATTGTGGCCCACAAGCCACCAGCAGAGCTGGCAGCAGACTCGGACAATGAGGAGGTTGGAGAAAAACTAGGGCTAGTTCTGGAAATGGGAGAAGGCTCTGATGGATGCTCTGATGGACACAGAAATAGAGCTAGGGCCGTCCGACATTTCCCAGCCACTGGAGAAGCAGATGCCTTTGGAGGCTGATATGAGTGACAAGGAAGAACAGCTGGGGCCTGTTCCAGATGCACATATGCACAGACAGTTAGCAGAGGTGAAAAATGGAGGATGAGGGGTCAACTCGGGAAGCAAAGCACACATGGACACTGAATAGTCCTTTCCTGGCTGGAGAATAAATAGAAGGAATGAGGAGTGGTTGTCTCAGGAGACAACAGTTCATATTCCTGAAGATTTTGCTCATTGTGTTTTGTGCCACAAAAACTGCTTGCCAGAACTTAATTTACAGCCTTTCGGCTGGGAGCTCACGACATTGCAATTATTGCAAGGAACTGATAAGGTCTGTTGCTGCTGTTAACTGCTTGCAGGACTCTTGCCTGGACTTTTCAGTGGGTGAATGCAATTAATTCACAAGAGGTCAATAAAAAGAGGGTTTTTTCATGACAAGGAGTCTGTTTCTTGCTTCTGCTAATGCTGCGGGTCAGAACACCAGGTTTGGCTGCAAAGGAACCAAGAAGATCAAGAGGCTGAATGTGGCTAGATCAAAGTACATCCATTTGGACATGCATTGCTTAGACCAGGGGTAGTCAACCTTTTTATACCTACCGCCCACTTTTGTATCTCTGTTAGTAATATTTTTTTCTAACCGCCAACCATGTGCGAGCTATTCTGGGATGAGGCTCTTTTGTTTGCAGTAGCGCTATAGTGCCATTTAGTTTCACTTACATAACGTGTAACGTTATGCGCGGGTGATACAAATAGTATATTTTCAGAAATTTGAATTTTCACAGGGAATTTTATGAAAACCTAATGAAAATGTTTTTAAATAATGCTATGAATTTTTTTTTCAAGTCAATTAAATTTTAAAAAAGGAAAATGCTTCAGTATTGGACAAAACCCCTACCGCCCACCATGAAAACTGGAACGCCCACTAGTGGGTGGTAGGGACCAGGTTGACTACCACTGGCTTAGACAAACATATACAAATGCCCACAATTTTGACCTCTTTATCCCCATTTGACTGTGGATGAATCTTATAATATTCTATTAAAGATAAAATATAAAACTTAAAGTTATCAATCATATGGGAAGTAACTATTGATCTATGAAAAGGTAATGTAGCTTAACAGAAAAACAAGTACCCTCATTTCATACTTTTAGAGTATGAAATAGTCAACAGAAATTTGGGCATGAATGATATAATATAGATTCTTAATTTAGACTTGCAAAAGGCTTATGACAAATCACTTCATATTTTTATATTTAAAAAACCACTTAGCAGTGGCAAAGAGACTTTGCATGGAATCACATGCAGAATGTATTTTAATTGTTTGACCTGAAAAAGCCATGAAAACTTTCCTCTTAATTACAGTGACCTATATCCTTTACTTTAGAGCACAGTTCTTTATTTCAGAAAGCTGCCCTTTAGGTTTATTTATTTTTTCCAAACTTACTTTTATAGCTTACTAGCTGGATATCCATGCTCTGCTACAAAACTATGTGATTGGGCTTGATAAATCAACATTGAAAATTAATGAGTACTTACAATTGGCCTCTCTTCTCTCCCTCAGGCTTGCCTCACAGAAGCCTCTCCTCTCCTATCCTCTCCTATCCCCTTCTCTCCCTCAGGCTGGCCCCAATTATCCTCTCCTATCCCCCCTCTCTTCCTCAGGCTTGGCCCACAGAGGCCTCTCCTATGTTATACTCTCCCTCAAGCTGGCCCCAATGATCCTCTTCTATCCCCTTCTCTCCCCCAAGGTTGCCCCACAGAAGCCTTTCCTATCTTATCCCCTTCTCTCCCTTTCAGATGGGGAGTAAAATGTCTAAACTCCCAGCCTGCAGGCCAGATGAGCACATGCTGGCCACACCCACGCCCAAGTGGCAGTTGGAACAGAGTTCTTTTCAGGTGAGGAGGGAGAGTAGAATGTCTAACTCCTTAGCATCAGAGCGTATTAATAATAATATAAGAAACACTAAAGATCTGATGGTCATTATGAAAAATCCTTTCTTAGTGAGCACCTAGGAATATACGTGCCAAATTTCACGTTTGTAGGCTTTACGGTTCTGGAGATTTTGTGATAATACGTAAATGGTACTTGGCTTGTATATAGAGAAATTTTGGTCATTTAACTTATACCATATAAAAGATATCACAGTATACAATCTTCTAATTCATGTCAAAAATATGGACACTATCTTTTTAAGATAAATTGACACATGCAGTTTCATTTTAGATATTGTTATTACAAATATCTATTTGTATTTATTACAAATATCTATTACTACAAAATGTGTTTTTGTAAGGTTATTTTTGTATATAATTATGAACAGTGGTGAAATCCAATTTTTTTTACTACCGGTTCTGTGGGCATGGCTTGGTGGACGTGGCTTGGTGGGCGTTGCAGGGGAAGGATACTGCAAAATCTCCATTCCTACTATACTCTGGGGCCAGCCAGAGGTGGTATTTGCCCGTTCTCTGAACTACTCAAAATTTCCGCTGCCAGTTCTCCAGAACCTGTCAGAACCTGCTGGATTTCACCTCTGATTATGAACCTCTTTCAGATTTAGCCCCATTTCAGGTTTGTCCTTTATTTTTTTTCCAAGAAAATGTGATCACTGAACTCTTAATTTACTTTCATGGTATTCAGTAATGGAAACTTACCTTTCTTTTTGTTATACAAGCAAATCAATATTCTTCAGCTTCTTTGGAGTCTATTTATTAATTTTAGATTATGCATTTATTATTTTTTGTAAATAATCAAGGCAGTGAACATCTAATAGACCTTTCTCCTCCTATTTTCCACAAAACAATAACCCTGTGAGGTGAGTTCAGTAGTGGGTTCCTACCAGTTCTGTCTGGTTCTTAGAACCGGTAGTAATGGCAGCGGGATGCTCCGCCCACACGCCCGGACGTCATCACTGATGCTCTGCACATGTGCAGAAGCACCGCGTGTGAGCAAAGCAAGCGTCCATGCATGCACACTCCCATTGCAAACCAGTAATGAAGGTAAGTAAAACCCACCCCTGGGTGAGAGACAGAATGACTGGCCTAAATTCACCCAGCTGGCTATGGAACTCTTTGTTGCAAATAAACAGTTCATCTGTCACAAACATGACACCAACATTTGAAGCAGTAAGCAAATGTTGTGCTTAAATTCCTGGTGAGTTGAACTATACATGAAATAGTTGCTTCATAGGTTGGTGTCATTGGCAAAAATTAGTTCATTTAATGGATGGGGGAGCAGAAGGAGAGCACGATTGCATTTTAATTTCAGAATATCTGAATTGTCAGCCAAATAGTGTAGTTCCTGAATGAATGTTTATCATGGCTTGAATCACCATCACTGTCAAAATATTTGGATCACTTTCAAAGAAGACAATCTGTTATTCTTCTTTAATTAAAATGTTGGCATTATTACGTATAAGCAGTATATGAAGATCTAACAAGCAGTAGTATAAGCAAGCTATGAAAATATGGTAAGTTCCACACTTTCCCCCCCTTACACACACACACACACACACACACATTTTTTGAATAATCAAGCGTACTTGAATCGTGTCAAGATGGATTGGAGGCAACCTATCTGATTCAATCCTACAAATTATTTTGGACATTTGAATTGGAAATTTTCTCCAGAATTAATTCTGGTGCAGTCCTAACTCACAACACATACAATAAAGCTAGGTCATACAACTTATTGATCCAGTGATTTCCAGCTTATCCAAGGCACTGTTATAATTAAAGGAAGAGGGGAAGAACAGAGATGACTATTTTCATTATCTTCTTTCTCAAGTGACTTGCGTTCCGATTAGGGCTGTCCACATCTTTGAGGGAAGGCGTCACTTAATGAAAATCTGTGCCTGGAAATAGGTTTATGTAGCAACGTGGTTCTCTTATTTCTAAGTCAGCATTCAGAAGATTCAGAAAGGGATTCTGTGCAAATACTGGATTTATACAATAACCATTGATACTTTTTTTTCAAATTTTGGAGGAACAAATATTCCCTAAACTGTGAGATGGTCAGCAGATAAATTTGATAAGCAAACAAATAAACAAGTAAAACAAACAAATAAATAAAATGTCCTACATAGAGTCATTCAGCAACTGCATTATTTAGCAAACATCTGCAGTTACAATAGTGATAAAAAATTAAGTTTGTGATCAATCCTCACATTTATGACCTTTGTAAAGACAAGCTAAAGTAAGATCAAAAATTCAGGTTTGACTGCTTAGTGACTTAGTGACTGCTTCATTTACCATCTGAATTACCAGTCCCAATTATGGTCACTAAAAGTGGACCACTTGTAGAAGAAGCTGTGCTTTACTAAAGCCAGTTAAATTGTCTCTTTAATTCCTCAAAGAGAATTGCATCACTTTCCATAATATATTTTAGAATACATTGTGGAATTCTAGATTCTTTGCACAGACTATTTCAAATCAGGGATGAAATATACTTACCTTTCCTACCGGTTTGCTGATGTGCACATGCCCCCACAAGCATTGTGTGCGTTGTCGTCTGCCTGCGTGCCATCATCTGCACATGCACAACCCTTCTGCACATGTGCAGATGGTCAAAAGCGGAATGTGATGCCATCCTGGTTTGGGGGGGGTGTCGAGCCTCCCACTGCCAGCGCTACCGGTTCTCTGAACTACCCGCGGCTGGTGCTACCGGCTCTTGCAAGCTGGATAGAGTCGGCAGCATTTCACCTGTTTCAAATGTTAAATAAAGTAAATATACTGTTAAAAGTAAATCAGATGTTAAAGTCCAATTTTCATTCTGTTTAAGAGCACTTGGGGCAAGAGAGGAGTCGAAGAAGGCAGGCTGGTGATTATGTGTTATATAAAGAGACCACCTCTTTATATGACACACAAAGAGAGGGATATCAGTGTCATGGTTGCCATTTTCTCTTTTTGGACCCTCTTCCTGAAGACACCAACAATTTAAGATTTAAATATATATTTAAGATTCTTTTAATCAGACTTTCTCTCTTTAAGTAACCAGTCAGTCATATTTTAAACTGCATTTTCCTCTAAATAATGATTTCATTAACTGATTTCAGTTCATCATCTACCTAAACTGCCTTAAAATAAGAATGTCTATTTTTTTTGTCTCATTTACTATTCTCACTACAGGATAATCATGTTAATCCAAACTTATATTGCTCAAATATATTTGAAATAAAGGCCTTCTTTGTTTTAATTTTATATTTATTCATGCATGCATGTTTATGATTAGTTTGTGATTTTCTTTCTGTTGCCAGATTTGGGCTCACTGTTTGGTTTTGAGCCTCTTTTTATTTGGCATTTTCCGCTCACTATTAATGTAATATAAAATGTGTAGGCTACTGCGTCCTATTTGTAATATAAAATGTGTAGGCTACTGCGTCCTATTTGTTTATCCCAGAATAAGTCCTACTGAAGTCCTTGAATTTTGCTTTTGAATCGACAATGTGCTGTTCCTGAAAAAAATGGATTATCTGATTTGTTATTTTTACTGTGAATAAACTGAGTATAAATTTAGTTGGCCAGCTAGAGTTTTGGGGTTTCATCATGTGGAAAAATAACCACTCACAAAGGGCAGATGAACTTCTTTGGCGACCTTAGTGAATTTGGCTTGAAGTTGCTGAAGTGGGTCTTCTGGGAAGAAAACATGTTATAAAGAGTGGTTTCACTTTTTTTGGCTGCTCACACCGTGAACTGAACTTGTGCTGAAGAAACTCATGCATCAGAAAGAATCTTTCAGAAAGATGTTTATGCCCTATGGTGGGCTCCTGCTGAATCTAGGAATCAAACACTCTCCTGTAGGTCAAAGAAGTCAAAGCAAAAAGTCAAAGAATGATTTCCTGCTGTTTGAGAGACAATGCGTGCATCTGTATGAGCGCATGAAGAAAAGTGCTAGCATGTATTTGTCACGTCATCTGATTGCATTATAAGTCATAAATAAAAATCTACTACACCAATTTCATAAAAATTGAGTTAACTTTAAAAAAAAAAAAGAATCATACCATTGCTTAATTTATGTCTGTCCACCACAGGAAACTGATATAAAAAGATATTGCTGTCTGATTACTGATGTATTTTTAAAAAAAACAACAACCTGCAGCTTCCTGAAGTTAAGAAATGTAATTGACCAAAAGCAGCATGGGATAGAAGTCTTGTGTGCTTGAAGCTACAGATAAGAGGTTATATGAGGAAAGTAATCAGTCAATAATAACCCAGCGTGTTATCTGTTTTGGCCAAGAACATAACTCATATGGATTGACTCCATAGTTCACAAGGTTTTATTTGTTTGTCTTAATAAATATCATTCGGAATTAACTCAGGCTTCTTCCTACAATTGTTTAAAAGCTCACAAACATGTCAGGTGTCAGGAATCAAAGGGGGAGGGTGTGATCCAGTATTTTTACCCTTCTCCCAAGCAAGCCTTCTTTCTCTCCTGCTCCTTTCCCATTTCTTTCAAACAGCACAACAGCAAAGAAATTGGGTGAGGGGAACCCCAGGTTTCAATAATCCAAAAAGGTTTCCAACAGTAATAACACGTATAAAGACCCTTAGAAATTGTCATTTGACAAGGCACCTGGTTCATTATAGATGACACAATGATTACCTAGTCTGTCGGAACCACAAACATACTGGACAGTATGAACCATGTTGGGGCAGTGGTTAAAGTGCAGTATTGCAGGCAAACCCTACCCACAGCCTGGAGTTCAATACGGATGGGGCTCAAGGTTGACTCAGCCTTCCATTCTTGCAAGATCAGTAAAATGAGGACCCAGATTGTCGGGAGTGGGGGGGACGGGGATATGCTAACAATGCTTCTATATTGTAAACCACACAGAGAATGCTGTAAAGCACTAGGAGCGGTATGTAAATCTACATCAGTGGTGGGTTGCTACCAGTACACAGCGGTTTGGGTGAACCTGGTAGTGAACCAGTTCTTCCTGACATTCAGATTGGCTCACATGCCCGTCAGGGTTCCTTTTTTACCTTTAATTTCTCAGATGATTTGTGCGGCAGAGTGGATTGCCGCACGACTCAGCTGTGATCTCCCCAGTAGAAATGTGGAAATGGAAAGTTTTAGCAAAGGGTGCATGCGCACAGCGTGAGTTTGACATGCATGCATACGAAGCACGAAGGGCGCGTATGAGGCACACATGAAGCATGTGATCAGCAAACCAGTAGTAAAACCGGTAGCAACCCACCACTGATCTACATGCTAGTGTTATTAAAATATAGAACAAGATGGGGAACTTTCTTGTGTACTATTGCATATATTTGGTTTGCATACAGTATTAAATCTTGACCTTATGGTAAAATATCGATTGGTCTTTCTATTACATCAGTAGAAAGCCAGTAAGCAGAGAATGATGCCATATTTTCAGTCCAAAACTATAAATTTGAGGCTGTATGTCACTTCCATTGTAAAATAATCTTTTTTAATGCCCCAGAATCTGTACTATGCATGATAGATTCCAAATTGTTTTTATAATTCAAAAATTAGATTCACTTATTTTGTAACAAATAAAAAATTCTTCTATATCCAAAATCCCCACCTGCTATTGGCCATATGAATAGGATGCTCCAAAAGGAAAGATTTTCCACTGATATCTTTCCATCCTTGATTGAACCAAGGCAAAGTCTCTTCCTTTAATACCGTTCTCCATTACTAATCTAATCAAAGAGAAAATTTCCTTTTTTGCCTTTGATTGGATCAATGCAAGGTTTAATAACATTATTTCCAAGGCCATTCACTAGAAAAGCTCAAGGTGTTAAACTAACAATTTAAGCATCCACTACTATCCCTTTGAAATTAATTGTTCAATTGGGAATACCTTTATTAACATTGTGCTTAACCAAAAGGGAGGGACTTTTTAAGGACTGCCAAAACAACAATTAATACACATAAAGGCTGTGAATAACTAATAACTAATTGGGCTGTTTGTATTAGGGACTTAATTCTCCATATAAATTTATCTCTTTATCTCTCACAATGTTTCACTTTTCTTGAGATCTGGAACCTAACAACTTTTATATAATGAATTCTTAGCTTTTCTTTTTAGTGCTGTGCTCCATTCATTTTTTTGGTAACATTCATAACATTTTAAACCATGTTACTCCCAGAAACATGTTTAGCAAACTTATGTATTTTAAAGGGAGTGCTCCTTCCTCTGTAAATCAAGATAGCAATCAAAGGGATGGTTCTTCTATCTTGTAGGTTTGTGAACACCATTTCTAACCCAATTGTAAGAGACTTTGGGTGGCAAACATCAAAAGCAAAATTTACAAAAACAATAACCTGATAAAACCAATGTATCCAAATATTCTTTACAGAGAATTTATTTGGGAATCAGAAGACAGCTGACAAATATCAACCATTCTTTCCCAAATAACTAATTAAGCTCATTTTCCTGTGTGAGAATATATAATCTGGGGAGGCCACCTTCTTATAAGTGAAGAACAAGTTCGGTCCAAGATATTAATGCAATTTAAAAAATGTTCAAAAGAATTATGCTGGAAAGTGGTTGGTAGATATAATAACATACTGTAAGAAATTAGAACATCACACAGTGCAAACAAGTTCGATAGTTATGAACAACCAAATCTGTCCATGTTTTTGGAATCCTTAAATTGTTCCTTTTAACAGCTAAGATACTGCTAAAACTATTCTAATTATCCCCAGAACAATTAACTCTGGCTGACCTCATTATAGCTGCAATATTTTTTTATGTAAAGTTCACATTGATTACATATGAAGAGACAAGTATTATGAAAGTTTTGGACTGCTGTGCATGCTATGGCATATTTCATCAAACACAGCCTAATATTTTCTAAAATTATGCATAATTTATTGGGCAAACAAAGTCAGCATGAGTTTGTTGTTCAATGCACAAAACAACCCATAGGGTATGGGTTCTAGAAATTCTGAGAACATCTACAAGAAAACAAGCAAGCTTAGAGAGCACCAATTTCTAGACATTCTCAGAAATATGGAGGGAAATTTCTAGATGAAAACTTTTAAAATATTTGTACATGTGACTATACCACTACTGTTGCTTAAGTATTTATTGTTATATGATTATCAGTATTACAAAAAATAACTGTTTTGTGGCCACTTCACAGAAAGTTGTAGTATCTTAGTTATTTGGGCAAAAATTCAAAATCATAATCAAGCCTTAGCAATGTTTTGTTTTGTTTCTTTAATATACATTTTTTTCATATAGCCATTCTGGTTACAGAAGTGAACTGGTACTATTACATACATACATATATACATGCATACATACGTACAATTCTGACTAAGTTGGTCAGAGAACTACTTAGTATATATTCCCAAGATCTTTTGAGTAGAACCCTATTATATCAAGTTATTGAAACTTTTCTCTTGCACCACCTTTTACTAAAGGGCTGTAATGTTAATGTTGTGTCATGGATTCAATTGAAAATCATTCCTCCCATGGCAAATTACACTTATAGAATTTCCCCACTCCACTGTAATCCCCATACTCCAAACCATGTTTTACAAACAATAGAGCTTGTACAGTACATTTTTACAGTTGGATGTGTCACATTGTCCCTGAATCATTCATCAAATCAACTTCTTCCAAATAGGATTACTGCAGCACACTATAAGCGGCACTACCCTTGAGAAGGTTTCAAGAGTTGCAGTTGGTGCAAAATTAAGCAGCTATAACTGTTGCAAGATAAATATAGATGATACTTACACTTTCAGAAAGATCTGTACTAGTGGCCAAAAGGCATTATGGGTTGTAAACCTAATCCTGCGTAGCTTTTTCTCTGGTAATATTACATTACTAACCAGAGCATACAAAACATTTGCTAGACCAATTCTCGAATACAGCTCATCTGTCTGGAACCCACACTGCATA
>JANHFK010004759.1:23075-34348 GCA_036250565.1 Sibynophis collaris
TCAAGATCACGTGAAGTGTTAATACCCCTTTATAATGCCTTGGTAAGGCCACACTTGGAATATTGCATTCAGTTTTGATCGCCACAATGTAAAAAAGATGTGGAGACTCTAGAAAGAGTTCAGAGAAGAGTAACAAAGATGATTAGGGGACTGGAGGCTAAAACATATGAAGAACGGTTGCAGGAACTGGGTATGTTTAGTTTAATAAAAAGAAGGGCTAGGGGAGACACGATAGCAGTCTTCCAATATCTCAGGGGCTGTCACAAAGAAGAGGGAGTCAAGCTATTCTCCAAAGCACCTGTAGGACAAGAAGCAATGGGTGGAAACTAATCAAGGAGAGAAGCAACTTAGAACTAAGGAGAAATTAGAAGTCCAGTTGCTTTTAGGATAAAAATACCTTTGGGGAAACCGTGACTTGGATGTCTGAGAATCTCTATAGACCTTTTCAGCTTTCTACATCAAGAATTTTCTTATCTGACGTGCCAGCAGCTAAATTATGGCAAAGAATGATAAGTTGAAAGACATCCAGATACTTCGGTATTCAGATGTTGACCCACTTGGCGATTAATACTTCTGAATAGGAGGTGGGTTGTACAATGTGAGTACTTTGAAAACTGCTGCGTCTTGAAACAAGGTTGTTGAAACAATTGGAACAAAAGCAGCACCAAGAGTGGAGAGCTAAGAAATTAAACAAAAACTTAAGCAGGGGAGCAGACTTTCATGCATGGGTTCACAGGAAGCTAATCCCACACTTAGTTGGTTACAGTTGGAAGATTGTGGTGTAATCTTCTAACTGTAATTGAAAACAGAAAATTCTGGATCCAAACCACACCCCAATCTATGTATGTTTGGTTTTGAAAGGAGTTTCTTATTCGTTGTCTTTGTATGTGAGCTTCTCAGGGTTATAGAAGCATGGTGGCGCAGTGGTTAGAATGCAGTATTGCAGTCTAACTCTGCCCACAGTATAGAGTTCAAAGCATGATGAAGTGATATATGCAGTAAGTCTAAGTGCTATTGCTGTTGTTCTTCCTTTCCTCCTTCCTTCCTTCCTTCCTTTTTTCCTTCCTTCCTTCCTTCCTTCCTTCCTTCCTTCCTTCCTTCCTTCTTTCCTTCCTTCCTTCTTTCTTTCTTTCTTTTCATACAGAGCAAGTTACTTGGAGTAGAGGGAGGGTTTATTTCAACAGCATAATATGAAGTACAGCAATCGAAAGGTAGGTTATTAAATCAAAAAGTTGAGAATAGTAATATTTATAATAATAGTTTTGATCTTGAGGTGTGTAGATGTTTCAGTTGAGGAGTTTTGTCCTGTAGATGTATGAAGACTGGTGATGAGAAAATGCTGTTTCCTGCCCTAGAGATGCTTTTATTCTTCTCTAGGAGTAGAATTTTATGAGGGGTCTGGAATCAGGATTTGGGTGAGAGATCTAGTGTTACAGAACAGAATTATTGGTTTGATTTGTCAGGATCATCTGGCTTCCTGGAGAGATGGGCTCTGCCATTTTCCAATCATGTGTCAATGTAGATGGAAAGGCTTAATTGGTTCTCTGTATTGTTAATTGTAGGCCTACAGTCAGGTTGAAGGAACCTGGGCCTGAATTGTTTGGAGTGAATGCCAAAGGGCGAGATGGGTGTCCAGAGTGTCACATGCTCATTTTCTTCCTGCAGAAGCAATAAATTAAAAAGTTAGAAATGAAAGTTAGAAATGAAAAACTGTAAGAAACTCAACAGAAAAAACTAAAACAAATATACTAAAACATTCTGTAAAATACTTTATAATAATAAAATACTTACATTTCTGAAATTGTTTAGCATTAAAAACACATCTAAACCATAATATTGTTTGCCTAATTTTTTATGTCTATATTTTCCAAAAACAATATTGTGACAAGAGAACACAACATCATCTTTCTCCTAAAGAGGAAAATGGGCACAGTTTTATTTCACAGGATGTCAGATTTGGAAAGATTCTACACCATATTTAATGCAGTGGTAAAACCATCTTAGAGTTTGACTTGTATTCATTCCAAAATAATTGTTAGGGTAAGGGGCAAATTACATGAAGTACAGAATACTAATTGTGCACTAGGCAGGAAATAATTAACACATTTCCAACTGTTGCATTAGCTTGATCATAAATCAGTATACAGACAGCGCTAGAACTGAGAAATTATAAATTAGGTAGAAAAAGATCTGCAGAGAAAGAATCTGTTGCCTGTAACTCACAGATGATAACTATATAATCATAGTTATCAGTTATGAGATACAGCCACTGAGACACAGAAACAGGCACAACCACTAAGAGAAGATCTGTAGTAAGTCTACAGTTGATACAGTATGTCCAGTATGCAGGCAGTCCTGGATTAAACCATTAAGCAAAGTATGCAAGTGCTTTGATCCCTAAGGGAAGGGGTTCACCACAGAATTTTCCCCCCTTAGCTATTATGCCCTTAATACTTTCACTGCCACATTTGACTTTAGTTTTCATCACTTATTAAGTTTTAATGCCAGTTAAACAATGGAAGGGCCCAGTGTCCCACTGTTACGCTGTGTTTAGAACATCAGGGACATAACCTGATGACTGTTTATAGAAGCTTTATTTAGGTAGGGGGAAAAAATCTACTGGAGGACTCATCTCAACTGAAAGGCCTCTTTAACTGGGAATGTGATTTGGGGCGTAGCACTCTCTTAGGGTCATAGTCAGTCTCTGACTTCTTGATGGCTGAAAAGCAATCACCAGTGCTGAATCTGACTCATCACTCAAAGGTGATTGGCAGTCTGTTGCTTCCTGAACTGTGCAGGATGAGTCCTTGAGATTTCTCTTTCTGCCTTAAAATCAAAGAAATCCATCAATTCTAATTTCTTTAGGTTGAGTGTAAGCAACGGTGGCTTGAACTACATAAGAAGGTCTGTGCATAAGGGAAGTTGGGTGGAAATATCTTCTCCCCCTCATGTAACTAACTTCCCTGATATGCAATCACACATATGAATGTTGGGTCTTTTTAAAAAGCAAATAAACTTGGCTTAAAATTTGTTGGACCTGTCCAAGAGGACTGAGGAAACAAAGGAATAATTTGGAAAGAGTCACATGAACTATGAGTCAAAGGAAAGAGTCACATGAACTATGTGTTTTGGGTATTTTAGGTCACAGTCCTTACAGCAAAGGCAATGATGCATCCTTTGGTGTTGCTTCTTCCTGCTTCTGTGATGCGAATGGCCTGCAAGGTCAGCATGATTTGATTTTCATGGAATTGCTGTGAAGTCAAATGGTTAAAGAAGATTTCTTGCTAGTTACAGAATGATTCTTCCTCTTTGTGTCACCTTTAGGGTCAAGACCTGAAAATGAACTATCTCTTGCAATAATTTAAATCTACAATTCATAAAATGTGTGAATTGATGGGAGAGGGGAGGAGAGAGAGATAGAGATTACTACTTTGTGCATTTCCCCCATTTGAGTTGCTTTGATGTTCATTTTACTGATGTTAAAATAGTCAGTCAATGTGTTGTTTTCACACACATGGGTATAAAATGTATCTACTTCCAAATTCTCACATAAGGCTTTATGGGCTTGGATTTATTGTGAAAACTCTAGTCCAAGTATTGATATTCCCATCAGTTTGGATCTCAGCCTATTATTAATAGCTTGTTTCCTTCCTTTCAAATTGAAGCTACTTAAGTCTGAGAAACATATGCATTATATTTTCAAGCAAAAAGAACTTAGGTTCAAAAAGTAAATGATGCTTTATTTTTTTAAGGAACTATATAAGAACAATTTCTTATGATATTAGATACTGATTTTTGTGTCTGTGCAAATAAAATATTCAGGTGCTTTGTTTTTTTTCCCCAATCAGCATAATGCTTTAACAGACAAGTGTTTCTTCCTAAGAAGTTTCTCAAAACAGACAAACCTCTGTGTATATATTTGTGAAGGCATCCATGTGTATGCTTTATAGAAAATTACAGTAAGTAACTCCGTATCAGATTTGAGATATTTTATTCAGAAACTCTGAAAAATAACTACACTTAAAATGTCTCTATCTGTTGTTGTTGTGGGGTGTGTGTGTGTGTGTGTGTGTGTGTGTGTGTGTGTGTGTGTGTTTGTGTGTGTGTGTGTGTGGTGGATTCTACTTACCTATGTTACTGGTTTGCAACAGGAGTGCGCATGCGCAGAACATCAGTGATGATGTCTGGACAGGTGGGTGGAGTCTCCCGCTGCCATTACTATGGGTTCTAAGAACCGGACAGAACTGGTAGGAAACCCACTACTGGTGTATGTACTGCATTCTAGTCAGTCTTGTCTTCTGGTAACTATATGGACAACTCCATATAGTTTTGTTGGCAACAGTTTCAGAAGTGGTTTGTCACTTCTGTTCCTAGGGCTAAAAGAGGGTGACTTGCCCATGTCACCCAACTGGTTTCCATACCTAATGCCTTTGATTGTTTTGACCATGTCAAATTGTGTGATGTCTTTAGAAAAATGAGATTCTCAGAATATTTCATTATCTTCATGAAAAATTTATTATAGTACAGGGAGTCATACAGACAGCACTCCTTCTCTACTTGGTTGAACAGAGTACGGAATAAGTAGAAAGCCATATCCTTTTCAGAGAACTAAACATTCAGTTGCCACAATTGTAGCACTTTGATTTTTACTATACCTTACAAAAAAGAAATTATAATTTCAATGTTCGGTCATCCAAATAGCTGTAATTTACTAGAATCTGTTTTACATTTGCATTCTCTTTGCTAAGTAGAGCTTAAGATTCCCCATTAGGACACAGATACTTAAATAATCCCTTCACTTCAAAAGAATCTGTGGCATGTATGGGTAATTCTTCCAAGGTACACTATTATTACCATAATCATCAAAACTGAAAGATTTCTTTAGCACTGGTACAGCAAAATGATATATGAGTTCTGTAACATATCTGCAAGCAGGTTAAAATAGATGCTCAGTTTGACTCATGGTGGAGCAGATCCTGGGAATGGCATTGTCCAACTGGCATGCCTTGATTTTAATACACAAATCTAACAAACAACCCAAGAACCTAGTGAATCTGAGTAACAGGATTCCAATGAATCCAATTGTTGAAAAGGTCCTTATGTAGTCATCTGTGGAAATGGGCAGATCCATCTGTGTCATTACCCAAATTAGGTAACATCATCAGTGCTAGTGATGATGATGTTGATTGATGATGATGATGTCTAGCACATAAATGTGTGCAATAAAACAACCAAGCTCAGAGACCCCTAACTTTAAGACTTGTGGACTTCAACTCCCAGAATTCTCCAGCCAACATGGCTGGCTGATGAATTCTGGAAAATAAAGTCATCAGCAACACATGATCTGGTAGGAATCATACACAGACAAGGCTTGAATCAACTTGCAGTGAGAGCTGTGCATGTTTCAATTTAAATTCATGAATGGAGAGCCTATATGCAATTCCAACAAGATCAAAACCTTGCTACCAGCTTTGTGTATTCCCAGAAGTGACAACATAAGGCTCCACTTGAGATATAAATTGGGTTTTAATTACCAATAGTTGAATGAAAGAACAGAGAGGCATTGCATATGAATTACTGTGTGACTTCTAATGGGCAAGAGGTGATGCAGTACTCACTTGATTGGCATCCCTGTATGAATTAGTTACGAGTTCCATCTGTTGTCAGATGATGCAAAAGGTATATTTAGATTCAGACCTTTCTGAAACTCTAAACCCTTTAAAAATCCCTTAACCTCACTGTTCTGTCATTCAGATAAGGAAAATGTTTGAATGATACTTTGGCGGTATGCAGCTCACATTTTAGCTGTACTTTATCTGAAATAAAAGCATGCTGCTTAAAATGTGTATAGACACAAGGACATTCTGACATTAGGTTGTTGATTTTATCAATAAAGGGTAAAATGTTTGAATGTCTTATAGTATATATTTAGACTGCAGTTGAAATTACCAAACCGGTGATTTAAAACTGAAATTATTTTGCAGAATGCTGGGTTCAATGATTCATTGATGATGATACCTGTTTTTTTTCCCCATAAAATATCCTGGAGTTGTAAAACTGAATATGACAAGCATGCTGATGACACTTGTTTTACAAATGGCAACAAATCAGGCAAACCAGCCTGTAATATTAAAGGCCTGGCCCATCTAGAAGAGCTGACAACTATAGAACGAGTTATTTTTACAGTGAATTACAAAAATATCTTTTTTTTTCAGATGCACTTCTGAAATTCCAAGGAGTCTTACTTTTCATAAATATTGTACTCCTTTCATTGTTTAACTTGTTCTTACTTTTATTTTCTCCACCTATTAATAAGGTGCTTATTTTGTTTATTTCTAGTCACCCCACATGAAAGATTTCATCACTTCTGCTTCACTAAACTGACTTTAAGTGTGTCAGATTGCTGTAGTGGTTAAGGCACCAGGCTATAAACCTTAAGAGTTCTAGACCTACCTTAGGCATCAAGTTAGCTGGCTGACCTTCAGCCAGTCACTTTCTCTCAGCCTAGAAAGGAGGCAATGGCAAACCGCTTCTGAAATCTTGTCAAGATAACTGACGGAATTCATCCCAAAGTCCAAGACTTTGGCAGTAATATTTGCCTCCAGCAGCCATTTCAGTTACTTCATCCAGTTTGTAGAGAAATAGATTTGCTACTTTTTTTCTTTTTGTGGTCCTTGGCCTGGTTTTTCCTCCTTTCTTCTGTCTCTGGGATCTTCAGCCATTGGATTGAAAAATAAATGCAGGACTTGTGGGGGAAAGACTTCCAATCTTTGAATTCTATTTACACTCTCCAACATACTTCAGCTTTCAGTTCTCCACCAAGTAATAGTTTTTAAAAAGCCCCTCTTAATAGCACCACATTTCTCTTTAGTCTTGTTACCTTTCACCATTTCATTCATTCATTCCATTCATGCAGCTTAAGGTTTGTATGACAGAGGCAAGCTCTAGTGACTGATTACCTTGAGGCATTGTGTTATGCTGGCAGATGACCTTGCTCAGTGGCTTCATTAATAAATCAATCAGCAGCATAAAATATTTTTTTAAAAAACCAATACAGTAATGGGGCAATAAAAGAACAAATACAAAGTAGAGAATATCAATCCAAGTAGTTTCTTGACTGTAAATCAACGAAACAGACTACCATTTAGATTAAGAGTAAAATTTAGAATTAAAACTATTAGTATGACCCTGTCAGTGAAATGGAGGAAGCTTATTATTGTGGTCTTGGGATGAGAAATTAACTAGAATTGTTTCAATAGAGGAAAAATATTCAATATAAAACACTGTTAATGGCAGCAAATAGTGGTAACAAATAATAGAGAATTTTCAGTGAATTTCCCCATATCCAAGTCCACTGACTATCTTTTTATGAATTTTCACTGCCACCATACAGAACATAACTACATTATACATACTGGGCGGTTTCCTATCAAACAAGAGAAAACCTACAAGCAAGCTTTTGTTTTCGTGTACAGTGTGTGTGTGTGTGTGTGTGTGTGTGTGTGTGTGTATGTGTGTGTAATTTTGATGCATGTTCTGATAATATGGGTAGTAGAATAGCACATATGTGGTATTTCAATGGCTCTGTACATTAAAGTACTTTGACAAATTTTAGCAAATCTTCCATTAAGCACAGAAGAAGGAAGTACATTGAGCCTAGTTCAAAAAAAAAAGCTCTTTGTTGGACAGGAGAAATTAGGATCATTTGATACCTGCCTGATTTCCTTCTTGGGTGCATTATGTGAGTTCTAATGTGTGCTGGGATGCTGCTGAATTTATTCTGATATTCTCTTCTCTCTAATTTTATTTTTAGCTTGGGTGCAATCCAATAGGCAGAGTTGTTCTAATGACACCCCATGGTGGATGAGTTTCCCACTATTGCTCGTTGCCAAGAAAATTGGAAGGATTTTGTAAAGACTAAGGGAATCAGTGCTAATAGAAAGTAATGGCATTTAAGCCAATGGAGAAAATTAGAAGCCCAGCCCTCACTTTGACTTTTGGTTGGCCAGCTTCCATTCTGAGGGACACATTAGGCACAGCATCTGGATGCTTAGAATAGTATACACAAGAATTTAGTTTGTATAATCTCTAGTGGTCTGTAAAATAGTCAAGATGGGCTTTGCAATAAAAAGTTTCAGAGCTGCTTGTGAGAAGTCCCTACTCTTTGTCTGAATTGCATGAAGGCTTCTGTTCTTTTTTGGGCTCATGTGAATAATTATTATGGGCCTTCCAGGGACCAGTATTCTACAGCAGCAATGCAAAAATATTAGAAGTTTTTCATCCATTAGATTTTCTTTTCTTTGATGGTCCATTTACATGTTTTGGGATTTTTTTTCCTATCAAAAACTGCCACTTTGGTTTGCTGATCAATGATTACCAGGAAGTGCTCTTGGCAATAATCACCAAAAGCCTTTACACCTCTATAGGACTAGAAATACTGTGGCACTATAGGAAATGCTGCTATTAAAAAAAAAAATGCAAAAAAATTTTTTCCCTCTATCGTGGTTACTGTTTCTTGTGGGTTTGCTCTTACCTGCTTTCTGTGCTTCTTTATTCTTATGTGTGTAGAGTAAATCACAAATATGATGTCGTCCATATTTTGTGGGCTGTAACTCTTAGAATTCTCAGTCACCAAAATCATTGGGTTGAGAAAGTCAAATGTGCCTTTCAGACATTTGAAGAATCCCAGGTTGGGACATGCTGAACTAAAGGAATTTCTCAGATCAATTTCTATTCATTTCAATTCTGTAATATCAAAGACATGGACAGCTATTGAAATTGTCAAGCAGGAAATGGTTGTTCCAGAGGCCCAAATGCTTCTCGTGACTCTCAGAACCATCTTCAAAATTGCTACCAAATGTTTAATTATTCCATGAGAGATGGGCGAAGTGAAAGAGCCTCTTCATTCATCAAATGGCTGATACACCACAAGTCTCCCATAGTCATCCTAACAAGGAACTCTCTTGCCTTGTTATTAGCAGTGGGAATAGGGCAAAGTTGGCTGCATAAATTTATTAGGAGGCTACTGAAAGTTCTTACTTTAAAAGAAATTTGATATGTGCTTTCTACATCTGAAATTAAACTTTGGGTTGAATAAATAAGATTAATTAATTCTGGAATCATTTATATTTGATTCAGAACAATAACATATCAAATCTTTGCTATCAGCAATGTATAGCAATGTATAACCCGGTTTTGGAGTGATTGCTATAGTAAATAATAATTCCATCTTACTGGAAAGGCATTTTTAGCAAGACCTTATGGATAATGTTTGTTACTAAGAAAACAATAGATATTCATCTTGGTAACACAACATATGGTATGGTCTCCTGTAAAAAGCAGATGTCGTTCAGTATACAAGCACTCACTTTTATTCTGTTCTGTCTCTTTTCAGCAACACAGATTTCTTATTTTTTTTAAACTCATAGCTATTATCATATGGGTTTTTTATTTCTAAAATGTGGTATTATCTGGAATTTATATAATATAAGTGAATTATATTGTAATTTGTATTTTTTTTTCACATAACTATTCTTTTTTCTATGCTATCTTCTCTAATATATGTTTTATTGAGATACAGCTAAACCAAATAGAGTATATATTATTATGAACCCAGTTCTCCCCCAAATTTACAGTGCACAGCTGTCACAAACATCATAATTTAATTCACTTTTTCAATCAGAGATGCTGGTTTCTGTGCAAATGCAGTTATTGGGCTGGATCAGATTATATTATGTTTAAAAAACAAAGTCCAAGGCAGAACGTTATATATTCTTAGATAAGGACAAGTACCTCTAAGACATCTAATTTTAGAACATTTCTGAATCCGTTTCTCTTTTTTTTAAATGGGTAAGAATACAAATGGAAATGATTTGCTTTGCATTGTAATTTAAGATTTGTGTTTAACTTGACCTGGTTTGAAAAAGTAGTTATTCTATTTTTACATTCTCCAGAGAATTACTTCTATGATTGGAAAAAAATTGAAAAGATATCAGAGCATTAATCCAGCCCCCCAAAAATGTAATAGCAAAGATATGCAAAAAGGACATTGATAAGTATATGCTTAGCTATAACATAATAAACAATAGGTTCATATCTATTAGAGTTAATGGACATCTAATAAACATTAATGCTATTTAAATGTATGCATTTACTGCAAATGCATTGGAAAAAGATATTGAAGCATTCTGTCAGAAGATGATAAATGCAACATCAAAAAAAGAATGTACTCATGAGTGACTGGAATGCTGGAAAATGGACATTTGCTGTCAAAGCCTGCTTCACGCCACATAATCACAGATCCCATACCTGGGCACGATCAGAAGCACATCAGAACCAATTGAGAAATGCAAGATGAAGATGTATGGTATGCTAACTGGAATTTAATCTTGCTGTATGGGCAGAGTCAGGGGGGAAAAAAAGAGTGTCACTGATAAATCCTCTTACCCAAAGTCAGATCCAGATTGCAGCATCTGCAGGATCAAAGACTTTAGCCAGAATGTCAAAAGCAGAACATAAAAAAGTAATGCTTGTATCACAACAGCTTCCCCCCAAGATTTGAACACTCCCCTCCCCCATTCGATAGGTGTTTCAAAGGATCCTAAAGACCTGGCTCTTCACCTAGGCTTTTCCAAGGGTGGTTCAAGACCCTTTTTGTAGGAATAGAGGCATTTGCGTTTGCGTGCAGCACACTGCCCTCTCTCGGTCATGCCTTGAAAGCCTACGTGATCTCATTCAGTTGTCACAGTGCCAAAAGATAATGAGCTCTTAGCTTGGCATATGATCTCACCTACATTATATCAACAGGATGTTCTTAAGGATTGGCAAGGAGATTTGACCAATTATACAGCTGTTGCTAGTGTGTTACTTCCTCCTTCTTATTCTGCTTGTAAAGAACTGTATAAAAGCAATAAACACTGTGAAGGCACTCAGACATATAGCCACAACATCTTGGCATGGAACATCTGTGCATGAGCTATCTTGATAATGGACATCTTTGAACCCTGCTATGACTTTGTTGTGAAAACCAACATCTTTTAGATTGTGGGGCTTGGTTTTTTTCCCCTTTGTTCCCATTCAGTATTGTAATTTTTGCTATCTTTTTCTTTTTGCCATTTCTTGACTTTCTTGGTTTTAAATGTTTTAACAATTTGAAAACCACCAAAGTCACTAGCAGTTGGGTGGCAAATAAATTTAAATCATCATCATCATCATCATCATCATCATCATCATAATCATCATCATCATCATTAAATTCACATCATCTTGTTGAC
>JANHFK010004763.1:18097-41635 GCA_036250565.1 Sibynophis collaris
GATAGATAGATAGATAGATAGATAGATAGATAGATAGATAGATAGATAGATAGATAGATAGATAGATAGATTAAATGTTTGTGTGTGTGTATATAATTGTGTGCATACATACAACACACACTCACACACGTTAAACATATTATCTTTTAGTTCCTAAAATGGCACAAAAATAAAATGTAATAGCAGAATCATGATTAAATTAATAGACTAATGCACCCAAATGGATTTCAGTGAGACTTGAGAATTATTCTTGATGATCTGCTCCATAGGACAGTTGAGTTCTTGGTTGCCTGGAGTAAAAGAGTAGTCAAGACTTTATATGGATTGTGCCCACGTGAACTCTCTCTTCTCATGGATCCTGTTGCTCTTCATGGTTCAAGGAGGAGTTTAGGGAGATGAAACAGAACTCATAGTGAGAGGGTTGCTGGCGTCAGCACAGGATGAACTTGTCAGAACATGAGTGAGAGCCATTATTTAGGCGTATTTGTTGTGGTGAGGGTGGCGAAGCATCAAAACTTCTCTGTCCTAATTGGTCCTATAGATAGTCACCTATTGGACTTGTTTAAGTTGAGGACCAGATAGTAATTGTGGTTAGGAGAGTCTTGGTACATGTTCATATTGCATGCCAGTTGGGTGCTTTCCTGGACCATAAGGCTCTACTCATGCCCTTATTCATGCCCTGGTCACCTTTAAAATGGATTACTGTAATCTACAAGGGGCTGCCTTTGAAGAATTATCCAGAAGTATCAGATAGTGCAGAAGTTCCGTGTGATCCTAAGATGTTCATATTAATGTCTCTATTCCTCAGGCTGCATTGGTTTCCAATTTGCTTCCAGGTATAATTTATGATGCTGGTTTTTAACTATAAAGAATAAGATTATTTGAGAGACTGTCTCTTCTCAGTTACATCTACCATCCCATCAGGTTAAGAAGGAAGAGTATGCTGCAGGTCCCATCTATTAAGGAGTTATATCTGTGGAACCCAGGTGTTATGCCTTTTCTGCTACGGCCCCTGCCATATGAAACATAATTATCCGCAAGATGACATCACCCCTGTTCCTATCGTGATCCCTTGGGGGTCCTATGAGATAATTGTGTGATGTTAAATTATGGTTGTTTCTCTTGCTATCTTGAGTGGGTTTTTTTTCTTATCTTACTCAGTGTTTTATGATGCTTATTGTTGTTTATATATATATATATCTCATGGCCCAGCATCATGTTTTATGAAATGGGCATCTATATAAATTTGTTAAATAAATAAATGAACAAAATATAATCCTGAATCAACTAAAACATCAAGTAGCAAAGCCATAGTTAAAGAAAAACAAAACCATAATAAAAATACAGTGCTATGGCTTCTTTTGATTTATTATCATGTACTATTTTTTTTTTACTTCAGTAGATGGAACAACATTTACTAGTAGCTGTATAAAATTCAGGAAGCCACATGATTATCATTATGAATAATTTCGATCATGAGTTTTCTCTGTCTCACACATTGTTTACATAAACTACTGTATTTGGATTTCTAGACAGGAAAGAAGAAAAAAGATCCTGAAAAAGGCAGTCAGAAGCCACATCCCTATTGTTGCCAACTCAACAACACAGATAGGTCATAATGAAGAGCTGAATTCAAGTAGAGTAAATTTCTCCTTTTTAAGCAACAAACACCAATGGTCATGTTATTCACTTCTATTTACTCTAACCCAAAACATTCACCCCAAAACTGCAGTTTAGCAAGCTTTCCATCTCCCAAACATATTTTTTTTAATTTGAAAACACCTACCGTAATGGATTCGAACAATCAGCACTGTATATAGGAGTCCCAATTTATCCAAGATATTAGAACTAAAGACCTTTGTAGAATGCTGCCTACATTTCCACTGAAATCGTCAGCTTTTTTCTCCTTGCAGCTGGTTTTGAAAAGCACAGGGAATTATTTTTGTAAAATATATCATAGGTTTTGCATTCTCCCTAAATCACATCTACTTAATAAGTACGTTCTTACCTGTTTTTTAAAAATTATTTTTATTTCCAAAGTTAAAATACAAAATAAAGAAAAAAATGAGCAAAACAAACTAACAACCAGCTGACATTAATAATACAAATAAAAAAACCATGTGCACAAAAAACAAAACAAAACCAAGTAACAAGTACATCATTCACACTGACAATGAACATTAAAAAGTCCACGCTGATTGAATGCTGACAGATATATTAAAAAATATCAGGCCTACAAGTAATTATAAACTTTCCATTCCGTATTTGATAAAAATACTATGTTACTTTTTTTTTAAAGTCCCTGATGTGGAAATCTGATTATCTACCTTACATCCTGCCATGACACTTTTAGTACCATCAAACAACAATATCTGCCTATCCCTAGTCGCTGGGAAGGACTTGATAGAAGGATAAAAACGTCAAATCCAATCTAAGCCTCTGGCTGACTATGCAAACAATAATAATAGCCATAATAGCCGAGAAATTCTAATGTTTGTGACAACAACACGTACTGTGTGGAGGAACTGCAGGTGAACAATGTGGCCATACTAAAACTGTGTATCTTGAGCTGAATACTGTTGTTTTTTCTCACTTAAAACAGATATATCCAACAGGTCCAGTGAAAAATATATATCAATATTTAGATACACATCGGCATCACTATAGGAAGATCTTAAGAAAACTTGTTGAAGTTTTAATCAATTATGTTAAATTTATTGTTAAGAACAATATTGTTGGCACTAGAACTTGGCAGAGAAAGAGTCCCACATTTTTTTCATATTTGTTCTATATTAACATAATAAAAGAGAAGTTTGTTTAAATATTTTCCAAAGGAGAAGGGAATTTCAGAAAAATTCTTATGGCTTGAATATTACTGTCAAGCCATCCAAATTGCTGTCCAACTTCCTTGCTGCTAAGCAAAATATGTACAGGACCACAGCCCAAAATTACTGAAACCACATTGGCTCCCGAATCTCTCATCAATCCATTCAAAAGTGGTCTGCCAATAAGATCACTTTAGCAACTCTTGAAATGCTGAGAACATGCAGATATCACCATGAGCCAATTAACTGACCAAGGGAAGAGAGAAATTCTTCTCATGCAATTGGTGTCCTCTACCCCCATGCACCACAATTCCCTCTGCACAGAAGACCATGAATTTCTACTGCTCAGAAACACAAACACAAAATTCAATTTATATTGTGTCCTTGCATCCAGTCATTTGCGGAAAGAATTGCTAGGAAAGCCATCCCTTTCCACATTTGAAATCCTCTTGCAAGCAGGGCACTTAAATGATAGCACTTTAACATTATTACAGCCAGACATATTTGTTAATAGCAAAAACAATAGTTTACTTTGGAAACTGTTTCTAAATAGATTTTTAAAAAGCCTTCAGACAGCACAACACGCTTTAAACATAGTTCTGCTTTAATTTTGTTGGGGTCTTAAGATGAGATGCTAGCAATCATTTGCAAAGCCCCTCCTCCTCATACAATATTCAACTGCCTATCTCATGCATAGATGCTCAATGAACTGCAAGCATGCAAACAGGTAAAATACATTGAAACACATTCATAAAATGCCTATAAAACATAACTTGTACTATACCGGTAGTTTAGTTTGGCCTAATCACAATATAGTTTAGAATTTTGAGATTGCAGCCAGTTCTACTCTAAAATATCTGAGGAATCACAAGTGCTTCTTAAATAGACACTCATAATAAAATATTGCTGATATTTCATAGAACCAAACAGAACTTCATTTATCTTAAGGACATTTTTTAATGGAATCTCATGCATACAGTATTTGGAAATGAAGCTGATTTAGAAATTCCTTTTGGAATTTCTTTGGTCACAGTGATCGCTTAATGTTCCTGTCCTTGATTGATGAAATAATCTTCTTAGTTTTCCAGAACCAGTAACAAATTATACTTGTACAACATTTCATCTTTTCACCTTAGGTTTTGTTCTATTGTCTTGTCTAAACACACAAAAGACAAATTTGCCAACTCATTTCTGTCCTCCAATAGAGAGAATAAAATGGATAAAACGGTGTTACTTTATTCCTCATGCTCTGTAAAAAAAAGTATCTCAAAGTTGCACCAAAAGAAGCTATAATCATATTATCATTGCCTTGCAATTTATTCAAGTAAGCAGTATCTATAGAAACAGTCTTTGGTCACAGGGCATGAGTATGAATATAATGAATGAAAAGGAAAGTGGTTTTCAAACTGTGGTTTGCCCTTCAGAAACATTTGAGAATAATTTTATAAATTTTTCAACTTCAAATAATCCAATTCTTCAGTTTGAGAACTTGGATGCTCCAATATGAGAAGTGCTATAGAATATGGCTCCTTTGGCGTGGTGAAATCCAATTTTTTTTACTACTGGTTCTGTGGATGTGGCTTGGTGGGCGTGGCGTGGCTTGGTGGGTGTAGCAGGGGAAGGATACTGCAAAATCTCCATTCCCACCCCATTCTGGGGCCAGCCAGAAATGGATTTGGCAGTTCTCCAAACTACTCAAAATTTCTGCTACTGGTTCTCCGAACTGCTCAAAAGTTCCGCTACCGGTTCTCCAGAACCTGTCAATACCTGCTGGATCTCACCCCTGTTCCTTTGGGAAAACACCCAAGCAACAACAGCATTCTTTTTCTGTTTCTGGCAATAATTTGCACAAGTGGCATAAAACCACTTTTGCAATAGAGATGGTACAGCTGGAACAAGGATTTTCAAGTTTCAAACATCAGGGTGAGTTATGGCTAAGCCTTTTGGAATAATTATTTTCAAGTTCAACTTGAATTTACAAGCATGATGTGCAGCTGACATTTTAACCGTGCTGAAGCTAAAGGTGAGAAAAAGATTGTAATAAAAGAAAACCCATTTAAATCAGCTAAAGCTTGAATTGTATTTATGTGTCACTAATCACTTTAAATGCCATGCTTTAAAACTGATTCAAACTATAAACATCACTAAAGCCCTAGTCTGAACATTAGAGATATAGAAGTATACATGTCTCTCTTGATCCCAACATTTCTGTTCTTAGTGCACTTAAGATTAGCAAATTTAACAATCCATAGCAAGAGAGCTACAGAAAAAGTAGATAAATCTTGTTTTGGAAGAGACAAGGACCTGAGTCTTAAAAAGGTTTTTTAAAATACGTTCAGTGCAGAATATAATCAAAAGGTAGCCAGGTTCAAAAGTCCTGAAAAACAAATTAGGGCACACAGATTTTTGTAGCGTATTATTAAGTGGATGTATATTACTACACATGCATAGACACACAGGCATACAGATACACACAGAAAGAGCAACATCTTCAGCAGAGGGTTGGGTGGCAGCAAGGGGCATCAGTGACATCAGAGGTGCAGTGGCAGTGATGAGGCCTTGGCGGCCTCTGTGGGGGGGCAGCTGAATGTCAATGGGATGGAGGGATGGCAGCAGTCCTCCACAACAGTCCCAATTTCTCATGTGGCTCCTTTAGAAAATTAATTGTCTAATTATGCAATAAGACAACCTGGGTAGTACTTCTGGCCTACTTTCTTAAAATCTTTCAATGACCGATATTTTATTTTATTTTATTTATTTTTGCCCACTGTGCATCATAATATTCCTAGACAAGAATATCATTATCACCATAACATAGATATGAACTATACCTAACTATGCCCTTATATATAATCTTTAGCTAGATGGCTAACTAATCTCCACTTTAATGGACTATGGACAAGTAAATATTTCAGATTAGAAACAGATAAAGCATATTAACTCTCTATGATTGTTTCTTAAAAAGAATAATAATGATGTTTTAAAACCTTTCATAAATATTGGGATTTAATTGCTATGTTTTTTTAATGTAAAATAGAAAGATTTAATATTTGTTCATATGAAGTCATTGTGAATGAAATTTAAAAATAGATTTCATATTTCAACATAGGATACTGCATTTCCTCTGAATGTTCATATAGTTAGATGCAATATTGTTTCTTCATTTGCTACATATTCATAAAAATATTAAAATATAAAGTGCAGAAACAAAACTACATATTGTACCATATTGTGGTCAGGAAGCTAAGGTCTACTGCACTCCCAGCAACTGAGGGGAAATATAGCAAGATAGCATTTGCAGAACAAAAATACATAGTCACAAAACTGAAATGGGGAAAAAAAAAACCCAATCTAAATATTCATTGTTTTAACAGCTACACTTTTGTTGGGTTTCCTTTTTTTTAAAGTCTGCATGATAACCAGACTAGTCCATGCAATTTTTGACAAACTATTTCCTTTCTTGGTAAAAAATAAATACAAATCAGAATTATTTCTCTATACAAACTTACGCATTATATTTCATGTAGTAGAAAAGGGGCGTTGGTCCTACCTGACACGCCCTTTCTTGGGCAGGTGGGACCAGCAGCCAGGCATGGGATATCTTCGTCTGTCTGTTAGGACCGAGTCTGCAGATTAGAAGCTCCTCCTCTTCCTGTAGCTCCCCAGCTTTTTCAGACTCGGTCGAAAAGGACAGACGCGAATATCTCTGCTCCGTTCCTATTCTACCTCAAGTCTCACTGTTTTCCTCCTTCGATCCTTCATTCAAGCCTATCTCATCCCAGCGTGAAGGGCTCTTAGCCTAGGAGCGCTGTAGGCCGTTAACGGCGCTTGCCTTTGCAAGCAGCCAGCTGCTTCGTGCTAGCTGGCCCAGCGTCACGAGCTCTCAGCTCCGTATCGCTGCCACTCACCTCCGCTCGTCCCGGCGCGAAGTTTTTCGGCGCGAAAAGTCGGCGCGCTTTTTCTCTGACGGCTGGCCTCGCGGTTTCCCTTCTCGATCGCTGCAGCGGATCGTCGGATTGGAGGCTGGTTTCCCGGGACGGATTGGCGCGCACGAGTCGGCTCCGCAGCGCCGCGCGGCTTCCCGCTCCACGCGATCTACCAGGACGACCATTGGAAGCGGGTAGGTGGTGCGTCTTTTCTCTCGGCCTGCGGATCGGTGTGGGGGGGGTGCCCTCGCTCTCTCGCGGACGCCGGCGGCCTTGTTCCTTATACACCAACGCCTTCTCCTCCACAGGCTCGCCACGCGGTCAGGCTTGGGCCTAGTTTCTGGTAGGCCTCTATTCGACCATGGCCTCCTCTTCCTCCACCCAGGCCTTTGCTTCAGGAGATGGCCCTAGCCCATCCTCAGGTCCTCAGCCTGGGCCTTCTGCCTCAGTTCTCCCTGATAGATACAGGCCATCCAGGTCCAGGGCTCCCAAGCGGCCTTCCAAGCAGGAGGCCCAGTTGGAACTGAAGAGGCATAAGGCCATCGAAAAGGCCATCCAGAAGGCTGTTCAGTCAGCTTCCATCTCTGGGCCTGGCATTACCTCACCACTCACCCCTGCCCAAGGAGATTCACCTCAGGACCAGGAACCTAGGCCTCCCAGGCCTCTATCGCCTGATGTCTCATTGGACCAAACTCCCCAGGTTCGTGAACACAGCGCCTTGCTGTTCGGGCCTCTACCTCCCAGGCAAGACCAACCACCCCCCACGACCGCCAACCTTGACCAGGCCTCAGCGGACCCAGGGACCCCTTCATCTACTGGGGCCCGGCCCTCTTCTCCTGAGATTAATCTATCCGGTCAACTTTCTTCATTGATATCTGAAGCCATTCGTCATGGCATCGCCTCGGGATTGCAGCGTCCTTCGGCTTCCAGATCTGGCACTGGTCACCGCCCACGTGAACGCCAGGACCACTACCATTCTCGCAGGCCTCCTTCACCGGCGTCCAGTTCCTCCGGTGAGTCCAGTCGCGGCTCGGTGTCTGAGTTCCAGGAGCTGGATTCTTACAGAGATTCGGAGTTGTCCGACGATGACGATGCCATTGCACCTGAGCAACCTGCCTTTGTCGGCTTATTCCGCCCTCGTCTCTTCAAATCTCTTCTTCACAAGGCGAAGGTGGCCACAGGCCTGGACCAACCTGCCGCTCCATCTTCAAGTCAACCTGCTGTCAAAGCTGCGGCTTTGGGAATTCTGTTCACGGCCCCAACGGCCGATTCTGAGGACATTCCAACTCCTAAACTGTTCACTGATCTCATAGAGCAACAGTGGTTGACTCCGGCCTCCGGCCCCCTTCCATCTGGTCAGGACAAGCGCTTCTTCAATGTGGCCAAAGGTCTTGCGGACATTCTTCCACCTCCCACAGTCGATGCTCCAGTTGCAGCTCTGTCTTCGCCCTCCGTCCTTACTGGTCCTCCCGAGGAGGCCCTGAAGCCTGAAGACAAGCGCTCAGAGCAGGCCCTGGTTAGGTCCCATAACTCAGCGGCCTGGGCCGTCAAGTCTTCTATTTCTGCCACTTTCTTTGATCGCGCAGCCCTCCTTTGGCTGAAACAGCTTCAGGATCGTCTTCCTCCTTCGGATGTTCGCACCCACCAGGACTTGAACAAAATTGTGGCGGCGGTGGAGTTTTCCGCAGATGCTACCATGACTACTGCCCGGTTTGCGGCTAAGTCCATCGGATCCACCACCGCAGCTCGCAGAATGCTTTGGCTCAAGCAGTGGCAGGCCGACACCAGAAGCAAGTGGCGCCTTGCCTCCTCGCCATACCTACACCAACACTTGTTTGGCGCATCAATTGAACATCTCCTTATTGAAACGAAGGACAAGAAGAAAATCTTGCCTCACATCACCAAAAAGAATGATAACAGGGCCCGGTCGTCCTTTCGTTCCCATCAATCACGCTCCCCGGATTATGGGGGAGGGAACTTTTTTCGTCCCAACCGGCCTTACTACCCACGCTCTAACAGGCCCCAGGACCGGCAGTTCCCTCAAGGCCAGCGCTTCTCCCAGAAGGGTTCTTTCCGCGGGGGCAAGTCTCGGCCCTTTCGGAAGTCCCGCTGACTGCCCCTCCCAAGTGGGGCCCATAGGAGGGCGCCTAGCGGCTTTCGCAAGCCAATGGGTCGCCACCACCTCCGACCAGTGGGTGAGGGACACGGTTCGGGGGGGGCTCCGGTTGGAGTTCCTCTCTCACCCCCCTCAGCACTTTCTCCCCTGCCCACGGTCGTCCCTTCCATCCTCCCGTCGCAGGTTAGAGGACGCCATCCGCCATCTTCTGTCCATCAGGGCCATCCAAAGGGTTCCCTCAGGTCAGGAGGGCCGGGGGTTTTACTCTCGGCTCTTTGTTGTTCCCAAATCCTCGGGAGGGTGGCGCGCGATCTTGGACTTGAAGTCCCTCAACCGCTTCATCCGCTATCGGCGGTTCAAAATGCACTCCCTTCACACCATCTTGGAGTGCGTGCGGGAGGGGGACTTTTTGTCCTCGATCGACCTGACGGAGGCCTACCTCCACGTCCCCATACATCCGGACCACCGTCAGTTCCTTCGCTTCTGCTACTCGGGGAGCCACTTTCAGTACAGGGCCCTTCCCTTCGGTCTCTCGTCGGCTCCCCGGGTATTCACGAAGTTGATGTCAGCCCTCGTCGCCCACATCCGGTCGACTCCTCTCCGGATCCAATTTTATCTGGACGACCTCCTCCTTCTGTCCTCCTCGGAAGCCTCAGCCCTGCGGGACATAGACCTGACCATCCGTGCCCTGGCGGATCACGGGTTCTCGGTCAATCTTCCCAAGAGCCACTTGTGTCCGGCTACCCGACTTCCCCACCTGGGGGCAGTCATCGACACGGTGGAATCCAGGGTCTACCTTTCCCAGGAGCGGCGGGACAGCCTTCAGGAGATGGCGGGCCAGGTCTCCTCCCGGCACCTGAGCCCCCTTCAGCTGCTGTCCCGGCTCCTGGGCAAGATGGTATCCTGCATAGGAATTGTCCCCTGGGCCCGTCTCCATTGCAGGGATCTGCAATGGTTCCTCCTTCCCTTCCAGCGGGCCCGCCAGTCCCACTCCTCTCTCCAGGTTTGTCTCCCGCCGGGGGTCCGGGGCTCTCTCCAGTGGTGGCTGTCCCCTGCCCTCTTCCAGGGCAGCCTGTTCAGGGAACCCCCCCGCCTGACATTGACCACCGATGCGAGTCTCTTCGGCTGGGGGGCCCATCTGGACAGCTTCATGGTACAGGGCCAATGGACACCATCGGATCTCCGCCACAATATCAATTGGCTCGAGCTGCGAGCCATCCACCTCGCTCTCCGGTCCCTGCTCCGACAGGTCAAGAACACTCACGTCCTCGTCCTGACGGACAACGTAGCCGCCAAGGCCCATGTGAACCGCTTCGGGGGGACCCACTCACGGGCCTTGATGACGGAAGCCACGTCCCTGGGACTCTGGGCGGAGTCCAACCTGCTCTCGATCAGAGCGGACCATATCTCCGGCCTGGACAACACGCAAGCGGACTGGCTCAGCCGAGCTCAGATGGACCAGGCGGAATGGTCCCTCGACAGCTCCGTCTTCCACGACATTTGTCTCCGCTTCGGCCGGCCGGAGATCGATCTTTTCGCGACCAGGCTCAACAGACGGACTCCCCGGTTCATCTCCCGTTACCCCGCGCCAGGCGCAGAGGGGACGGACGCCCTCCGCTGCGCCTGGCCCTCGGGCCTGCTATACGCATTCCCACCTCTTCCCCTGTTGCCCCGGGTCATCAGGAAGCTTCTTCAACTCCGGGCGGAACTCATCCTCGTGGCACCATTCTGGCCACGCCGCCCGTGGTTCGCGGACCTTCTGTCCCTGTCGGTGTCCCACCATTGGGTGCTTCCCCTGGTCCCCCGCCTCCTCACCCAAGGCGGCCTCGAGCACCCGGACCCAGCCTGGCTCCGCCTAACCGCCTGGAGGTTGAGCGGCGACTGCTAACGGACCGCCACGTCTCCCCGGAGGTGATCGCCACAATTCAGGCCTCCCGGCGTCCTTCTACGACCCGCATCTATGAGGCGACGTGGCGTTCGTTCTCCGGCTGGTGTTGTGCCCGAGCCCTCGACCCGATGGCGGCTTCGGTGTTGGTCGTCCTCGATTTCCTGCAATCCGGCCTCACGATGGGACTGTCGCCCAACACGCTGCGCAGACAGGTAGCTGCCCTCGCTTCGGTCCTTGGGGGGGTGGGCTCACTCTCCCTGTCCCAGGATCCCCTCATTCGACAATTCCTGCGGGGGGCTACCAACCTTCGCCCTCCCACGGTTCACAGGTACCCCTCTTGGGACCTGAATCGGGTCCTCACCTCCCTTACTTTAAGCCCATTTGAGCCCCTACGGGAGGCAAGTCTCCGCCTTCTCACCTTTAAGGTTTCCTTCCTGGTGGCCATAACTTCCGCCAGGCGTATTTCTGAACTGGCGGCCCTCTCGGTGCGGGACGACCTTTGTATTTTTCATTCTAACAGGGTTGTTCTACGCCTAGATCCCTCGTTTATTCCCAAGGTCAATTCGGTGTTTCACAGGTCCCAGGAGCTCATCCTTCCCGATTTCTGCCCCGCCCCTCGCCACGGCTTGGAGGTCACGTGGCACACTCTGGACGTCCGACGGGCCCTTAAGGCATATATCTCCCGGACTGCCCCCCTTCGTCGGACGGAGGCTCTCTTTATTTCGTTCCAGCCGGCCTCCCTGGGCCGCAGGGCCTCCTCCTCTACCATTGGGCGGTGGTTGCGGGCCACGATAGCTCACGCTTACACTGCCAGGGGCCTTCCGGTTCCACCTCGGATCACCGCTCATTCCACCCGGAGTGCGGCCACTTCGGCTGCCTGGGCTACCCAAGCATCGTGGGGGGACCTGTGCAGGGCGGCCACTTGGTCTTCTCCTACCCCGTTTATCCGGCATTATCGGCTGGACTCCTTCGCCTCTGCGGAGGCTTCCTTTGGCCGCCGGGTATTGCAGCGGGTTCATTCTTCTTCGGGGGCCCAGGACCGTGCTTCTCCCTCCCAGTAGGACCAGACCGCTTTGGTATGTCCCATGCCTGGCTGCTGGTCCCACCTTCACTGAGAAGGGGCGTTGGTCCTACCTGACATGCCCTTTCTTGGGCAGGTGGGACCAGCAGCCAGCCCCACCCTTGCTCAGCCGGTCCTGGGGGTTTGTAGGGAGGGGTTTGTCTCTCCTTTTTGCAGTTATTCGCGTCAGTCTGCGGTGTCTCCCTCGTCACAAAAGCTGGGGAGCTACAGGAAGAGGAGGAGCTTCTAATCTGCAGACTCGGTCCTTACAGACAGAGGAAGATAACCCATGCCTGGCTGCTGGTCCCACCTGCCCAAGAAAGGGCGTGTCAGGTAGGACCAACGCCCCTTCTATTCACGTTTCCGGACACGGGACTGAAGGCATTGACACACTCCGCTGCAAATTTCCCCTGATCCCCCTGCTTTTGAAGGTCATCCGCAAGATTCTAGAGGAAGGAGCGGAGGTCATCCTTGTAGCTCCGTACTGGCCCAGGAGAGTCTGGTTTGCGGACCTTCTGAATCTATCCATCTCTCAACCATGGTGGATTCCTCCTCACAAGATCTCCCTTTGCCAAGGGGCCATATTACATCCAGAGCCTCAGTGGCTCCAATTGGCTGCTTGGCACTTGAAAGGGAGATCCTGAGGAGTGACCATTATTCTGGGAAAGTCATCTCAGCCATTCAAGCCTCGCATCATTCATCCATGACCCGCATATATGATGCTACATGGGCCTCCTTCAGTCACTGGAACCACAAGACCGCACTCATCTATTCCTGCCATCCTGGACTTCCTGCAGATAGGATTGGACAAAGGTGTCACCACCAACACCCTGCAGAGATAGATAGCTGCCTTGGCGACGAACCTACCATGTGAGGGTAATTTTTATCGCAAAATCTGAGAGTACAAAGTTTTTTGAAAGGGGCATCCAATTTGCGCCCACCTATGGTACACAGATATCCCTCTAGTTTTACAGGCCCTGACATCTGCTCCATTCAAGCCATTGGAATCCGCCAGCCTCAGAATACTGACCCTTAAGGTAGCATTCCTGATAGCGATCACCTCTGCTTGCAGAATCTTGGAACTGGCAGGCCTATCTGTCCGACAAGACTTATGTATATTTCATGCTGACAGGGTTATTCTTTGACTTTACCCAACGTTTATACCAAAAGTCAACACCTGCTTCCATAGGGCCCAGGAAGTCATCCTTCCGGATTTTTGCCCCCGACCCGCTCATCTGCGGGAACTATGGTGGCATTCCTTAGATGTTCACCAGGCCCTACGTAAATAAATCTCCAGGACCACTTCATTCAGCTGGACAGAGTCCGTGTTTGTCATGTTTCAGCCCCGGTCCATGGGGTCCAAGGTTTCTCCATCCATCTCCACTGGATCAGGGCTTGTATTGCCTTGGTCTACGAGCACCAAACCAAGACCCCGCCAGGTCATATCGTGGCACAGTCCACTAGGAGCGCTGCTACCTCTGCGGCATAGGTTACTCAAGTGTCCATATTAGACATTTGTAGAGCAGCCACATGGTCATTACCCATGCCCTTCATTAAAATGTAGAAACTGGACCAATTCACCTTGGCCGAGGCTGCTTTCAAAACAAGGATCCTTCAGCAAGTTCTCCCAGCACAGGAGACCCCGGACACCTCCTTTTCCCGCCCTAGGGATACTTAGCTTGGTTATATCTCATTGCTTGGACTGTCTAAGCAACGCACAGGAGAAGGAATGTTGTCCTTACCTGAACATTCGTTCTATGTGTGCTGCGTGAGAGTCCAAGCCCTCCCTGATGTTTTCCGGGGTCCAGGAGCGATTGTGTTTTCTTTCAGGTATCGCTGCCTCCTGAACCGGACTCTCATTAATAAACTGGAGCATAGTTGGAGGAAGAGGTGTGGCTAGACAGATTCAACCCGGTCTCTGGCCAATCAGACGGAGTTATTACCCATTGCTTGGACTCTCACGCAGCACACATAGAATGAACGTTCAGGTAAGGACATTGTTCCTTTCCTTTAATGTTTCCATCCATTCAGCCAAGGATGCTGAGAACGGCTACCTCTGTGGGATTTCTGACATGGACCCAAACTCTATTTTGCTAGCTACCCGGAAAGGGGTAAAACCTGTACTACTATGCATGAAGTTATTGTATGCCACTTCTCCAAAAGGTAGTAGTTCATTCCAATTGGTCTGTTGGTAGTTGACATAACACCTCAGGTACTGCTCCAAAATTGAGTTCGTAAGTTCACAGACTCCATTGGTACTAGGATGATAGACGGAGGTAAGGCCCTGTGAGGAGTCAATCAGTTTGAGGAAATCCTGCCAAAAATTTGACATGAACTGCACCCCTTGGTCCGCAATGATGCGATTTGGGACTCAATGCAGCCAATAGATGTGCTGCACAAACATCTTTGCCAGAGGCGGAGGGAATCTTAGGGCATGCTACAAATGTGCCTGCTTTGAAAATAAGTCTGTGATGGTTCAGATTAAAGTATTCCCTGTACTTTCCAGCAAGTCCACAATAAAGTCCGTAGAAATCTCTTCCCAGGGCTTCATCAGTTCAGCCACTGGTTGCAATAGACCAGGGGGCTTCCCGAGTAGCTGTTTTCATTGACAGGGCATCTGGCTACCATTGCCTCTATGTCTCTTTTCATCTTTGGCCACCAGAACTACCTCTTCACTTCACTGCAAAATCGAGGTCCGTTGGTTGGCTGGGACATGTAATTTTGTCCCTTTCCACAATAACTCTTCCTTCAGAGCAGGTTGTCTTTGTGCTGCTGGAACCACTCATCTGTTGCCAGGATGTCTTTCAGGGGTTGTAACAGGGTTGGGATTCAGCCGGTTTGGATCGGTTCAGGTGAACTGGTAGCTCCGATGATCAGCTGAGAGCAAACCGGTTCGTTCCAATGATCATCTGGGCCCACCTGCCCGCTCCTGCGCTATACTGACCTATATTTCATTTGTTTGAAGCCCAGCTGATAGGCGCGGCAGAGCGGATTGCCACGCCTCAGTTGTTTTATTCACCGGTGCTGCAGTAGAAGGTATGTTTTAGAGCTGTCTTCAAATGCACTGTGTGCGCGCGGAGCACGTGTGTTTGGCACGTGTGCAAGCGCAGCGAACTTGTGCCTGCGAAGCACACACTCAGCAAAACGGTTGTTACAAGGTTGAATCCCACCACTGGGTTGCATTATGTCCTGGGCTTGCTCTAGTTGCGACACTGCTTGTTGTCGGGTGATGGCCAGTGCTGCACATTGTTTAGATGGGATGATGCAAGTCATTACTGCCTCTCGGGCGCTATTGTACTGCGGCAATTTCTTGCAGAAAAGGCATCTGCAAGGAAGTTCTTCCCTCCAGGCAGATATTGGAAGGTAAAATTGAACCAATTAAAATATTAAGCACATCGGACTTGCTTAGGGGACAATTTCCAGGGGGGGGGGTTCTTTAGCACTTCTAGGTTCTTGTGGTCTGTTCAGACCTCGAATGGGACCTTGCTACCCTCCAAGAACTGTCTCCACATCATGAGGACCCTCCTTTTCCCAGATAGCCCAGTGCCTTTCAATATCGGACCGCTTGTGGGACATGTTATTGTTACCCACCAGCTGCCAGTGGAGCTGGTGGACTACTCAGACGATGAGGAGATTGGGGAGGAACTTGGCCCAGTTTTGGAGTCTGGAGAAGGCTCTTAAGGGATGCCCTCCATCAGACGCAGGGATAGAGCCAGGGCTGTCCAATATTTCACAGCCACCGGAGAGGCAACTGCCTTTGGAGGCTGAGATGATGATAAGGAAGAACAGCTGGGGCTCGTTCCAGATGCATGTATGCGCAGAACTGTTAGGAAGTGAACAATGGAGGACAAGGAGTCGACTCAGGAAGCAAAGCACACATGCACACTGAATGGCCCCTCCCTGGCTGGGGAATAAATAGAAAGAAAGGAGAGTGGTTGTCGTAGGAGACAACAGTTCATATTTCTGGAGGTTTTGCTCATTGCGTTTCGTGCATCAAAGATGCCAGAACTTAATTTGCAGCCTTTTGGCTGGGTGCTCATGGCCTTGCAATTATCGCAAGGAATTGGTAAGGTCAGTTGCTGCCGTTAATTCCCTGCAGGACTCTTGCTGGACTTTTTGGTGGGTGAATGCAATATTTCACAAGAGATAAATAAAGAGGGTTTTCGTGACAAGGAATCTGTTTCTTGCTTCTGCTAAGGCTGGATCAACACGTGTAGGACCAAGGTTGCAATTCACCGTTGGCATTTTTTTGGAGTAGGACTGCCCCTATTACTACATCGCTGGCATCAGCCTGTATTACAAATGGCTTCTCCTGGTCAATGTGCTTCAGGACCAGCTCTGCAGTGAATAGACATTTCAGTTTTTCAAAAGTGGCTTCGCAGTAAAGGGACCAATCTGGGGGTTGGCTTTTCCTGGTCAAGGTGCTTCAGGACCAGCTCTGCAGTGAATAGACATTTCAGTTTTTCAAAAGTGGCTTTGCAGTAAAGGGACCAATCCGGGGGTTGGCTGGGTTTTGGTTTCTCCCCTCCCCCCTGGTTTTGGTGATCAGCAGGGTTATCTGGGTGAATGTGGGAATAAATTGGTAAAATACTAGATTTGCTAATATTAGTTTTTGCTAAACCTAGGAAGCTCTATAACTGCCTCCTGTGGCTAGTATAGCTTTTCATTTTCCATTTCCACTCCCTCAATAGAGATACAGTACCCCAGATAGTCCAAGCAAATTTTGTGAAAGTCACACTTGGTCAGATTTGCGTACAGTTTGGCTCTTTGCAATGTCTTTTTTTTTAAAAAGAATTTTATTGGTTTTTACAAAATTGTATAGGGAAGTAGGGTAGTGGATAATAATACAATCTTCTTCAACAGCCCTGCCAAAATGGAGGGTACAGTTTCCATTTTAAAAGAAAAACAAATTCATCTTAATATTTTATCAAAATTTCATATAAATTTCTCTTAACTTGTACAAAGTACACAAATAAAGGTAATAATACACATTTTAATATCTGCATCATGTCTTGAGTATTTCCCTGACTAGCTTCATGTGCTGTTCAGGGGTTTTGGTATATATTAATATATCACCAAGTACACCAAGACCCCTTTATATAAATCAGTAGTGCTGAGATCCGGCCCAACAGGGCCGCCCTGGAAACAGCAAAGGACCGGCCTGCAGTGCCTCTGCCAGCACAAACGGAGCTTGTGAAGGCCACACTCGGCCCTCCTGAACTCTCTTTTTGCTGACAGAGGGTTGCATGAAGCTGTCACAGCTGAAAAGGGAGCTCAGAAGCCCATTTTCACTGGCAGAGCACTCGGGCCACCACAAGCGCCTCCCAATATGAGTGCCCTCGAGCTGGTCACACTCACCCTGGCCCCCCGAGGTCAAACACAATCTCTATAGTGCAGTCAGTAAGGTGAGAGCATGACTGATTGCTTTTCTGAAAACCTCAGCTAAGTTGCAATACACTCATAGAATCAGAGGCTCTAACCCATCACCTCCTCTCAATTTATTTGCAGTTTCTGCTTTCACTTTCCTAACCGCAAGTGCACGACCAGCTCGCTACACTCTCCCTAGCTCTTGCAGATTAGCAGTTTTTCTCCACATCCGCCATCTCTCTGTCCCAGCTCACAGAAGGGTTCCACTTTTTCCACCAGGGATTACAATGAATCTAATAGTCTCTATGGGGGTCCCTGCTTTGAGCTTTACTGCTTGGTCAGGCAGATAGATGGCATATACCCTGTTATTGATCCATCCAGTTGAGAAAATGCCATGGGTCGCTTTAGTTTCCTCAGTCTCAGCCCCAGTTCCTCCACCATCTGGGGGCTGACTATGCACCATGTGCACCCTGAGTCCTGCAATGCTCTGATAGTTCCCTTCATCCCCAAGGAGGGCATCACGATCCCAACCCTGGCTGTCATAGTGGTGATGGTACCACTTACCATTGGATCATCTTCCCCTATGCTGCTGCTCTCATAGAACACTGGACCCGCTTGGGTGGTGGTCAGAGTTCCCTCTTCCTCACTGGACTGGGGAGAGAACTCAGCGACTGCCATCCTAAAGGTGTCTTCTCCTTTGGCTTCGTGGGGGACCTCTTTTGGGCTGACCGGCAGGTGGAGAAGCAGATGCTGGCTGTGGTGCGAGGCACTTGGCTGCTCTAAGGCCCTCCTTCCCACAGAAGAAATAGGCTCCCTGGTTCTGGTGAGGCTTGCTTCCTCTAGTCAGGGTTGCATCCTCTTTGCCCCCTCTGGAACCCGGCATTCTGCAGGGTTGACTCTGCACGGCGTGCTCTCAAAACTCCATCAGGTCGATCTCTATCTTGCTGGCTATTCAGAACCACGCTTGTAGGTTGTGCGTGCCCTCAGGGTATGCAGTTTTAGTATAGCTCTTGGTTCAGCCTTTCTCGGAAGTAGGAAACCAGCATACATTTGGGCCAGTCCCTCCAATGGCTAGCTAGACTGCGGAAGTCTTTGATATACTCTTATCGCCAGCCATTTTCCCTGCTTAAAGGTGTGGATACAAGATTGCACATGTCAGGCCACCACAGGCTCCTCAAATTGCCCACGTAGGATCTTCATGAAAGTATCCAGATTGCCCAGCTCTGGTGCCCTGCTATCGTGCAGGGACACTAGCTTTCCGGTAGCACTGCCTTCCAGGTTGGATACCACTGTGTGAATCCGGGGTGCATAATCTGGGTACATACCCCCTAGTGCTCCATGTGGTGCCACATCTAGGCCAAGAAGTGGGCCAGCTTGTCCAGATCCCCATAAAAACGGACCATTGGGGGGGGGGGGCGTTAGTCTCTGGTGCTGCCACTGGTGGAGGAGGAGGAATCCCAGTTGCTGCCAGGGCAACTCACTGCCATCCTGAGGGAGGGATGGCAGAGCCTGCTGCCCCTGCTTCTTTCACCGGGGACCCAGTCATCCCAGCAGGTGCAGGCATCACCAACTGCAGGAGGGGAGGAGACTGGGTGGTTAGAGCTTTCACTCCCTCTGTCCCAGCCACTGCCGCAGCAGCACCCAGTGATGCCGCTCCTTTGATTTACAGCCCACAAAACGTTTCCCTCCTATCAATGGGCTGCAGCTGGAAGTTTACACTCAGTCGGCTCGTCCCACTTGACTGGCTGCTTTGCCTTTCATTTGCTCCCTCGGATCACGTTAACTCCTTCGGGGATTAGGGGGTCTTTAACTTCTGCCGCCTTCCCTACATTCGCTACCCAGTAGGTCTTTGGCCCCTGGGAGGGGGCATCTCTCAGCTTCTCCCTTAAACTCGTTGGCTGTGGCTCTGGCTTCTCAGCTCTCTGGGATGTGCGCCTTCTGGCTGAGTCCCTATCCTGGTCTGCAACACCGCTGAGGGTTCTTCAGCCAAGGTTTCTCCCAACTTTGGCTCCTCCAGCTCCTTGTCTACTGCTGACATCTCGGGGGTTTCTGACATCTCCTGCTGGGGTCCAAATAGTCACTATTGTGAAAGCTGATTTAATATCATTTGGCACATAAAAAAAAAATCAAAGGTACAGAATAGGTGAGACCTGGCTCAAAAACAGTAAGTGTGAGAGGGACCTTGGAGTCCTAGTGGATGGTCACTTGAATATGAGCCAGCAATGTGCAGCAGCAGCCAAAAAAGCTAATACAATCCTGGGTTGTATAAACAGAGGCATAGAATCAAGATCACATGAAGTATTATTTACAAAACCTTAGTAAGATCACACCTGGAATACTGCAACCAATTTTGGTTACCATCTACAAAAAAGATGTTGAAACTTTGAAAAAAGTTAAGAGAAGAGCAACTAAGGCCTGGAAACTAAAACATAGGAAGAATGGCTGCAGGTTTTGGGTCTGGCTAGACTAAAGAAAAGAAATTAGGGGTGCCATGATAGCAATATTTCAGTATTTGAGGGGCTGCCACAAAGAAGAAGGGGTCAAATTATTCTCCAAAGCACCAGAGGTCAGGACAAGAAATAATGGTTGGAAACTAATCAGAGAGAGAAGCAGCCTGGAATTAAGGAGAAACTTCCTAACTGTGAGGACAATTAACCAATGGAACAGCGTGCCTTCAGAAATTGTGGACACTCTATCATTGGAGGTTTTTTAAAAGAGACTGGACAGTCACTTGTCTGAGATGGTATAGGTTCTCCTGCTTGAGCAGGGGGTTGGACTAGAAGACCTTCCAGCTCTATTCTATTCTATTCTATTCTATTCTATTCTATTCTATTCTATTCTATTCTATTCTATTCTATTCTATTCTATTCCAGAACAAGGTAGCCATGTGCCACTTGTTAAGAAAGTGAAGGGAGAAAGCATGGTGCCAGCCTGCGAACAGGAGGAACCCATTGCTTATATAAAAAGAGTACTGGGATCTGGAGGAGATTTTTAGTGAGTGCTAAATACTTCTACCTCCGAACTGTGCTATCAAAATAATACCTGGGGCTAAATTGCCTAAGCATAGACTCTGTTCCATCATGCTGAGATAATTAGAAGGGCTCAGGCCTCCATTGATAAAAACCTAGTCAGAGGGTTCATCCAATCAGTGAAATCATGCATGGCAGCCTTATGGTATTCAGGGAAAAGAAGAATGGCTTCCTCAGACCGTGCATTGACTACTGCGGGCTCAATGCTATTTGTCTGGAGAATGTGTACACCCTACCACTGATGAAGGATTTTTTTTTTAACCAAACTGGACTTGAGGGAGACTTACTACCAAGTACGAATTGGAGAGGCAGATGAGTGGAAAACTGCTTTCCCACTAGTTGTTTCCAATTTCAGGTGCTCCTATTTGGCTTATAAAGAGCCCCCACTGTATTTATGCTACTTTCAACAAGGTGCTACATGAGCGTTTGTGTAAAGACATCCTAGTGTGCCTGAATGATACTTTAATCTATACCAAGACCATGGACAAACATGTCAAATTAGTAAGGGTAGTCCTAGAGGAACTCCACAAGGGGATAGAGATGGACTCAGAGAAAGTACGAGCCATTTTCAAATGACAAACACTCCATACCCAAAAACAGCTGCAGAGCTTCCTTGGCTTTATTAACTTTTACCAGAAGTTTATTCTGGTTTTTGTGCAAATCATATTCCCAATCACCACACTACTCAAAACCAAAGGAGAGGAAAAACCCAGACCGGGATAATCTGTCAAATGGTCCATGAATGCCAGACAACATTCAAAAAGGTCAAATGACTATTTGTGGCTGAACCCATCCTTAGACACCCTGATCCTGACAAATCATTCATCAGCCAAGTGGATGCTAGTTTATGTCACAGAGGGCATAAAAACCAACAAAGAAACCAAAAAGGACTCTTACAGCCATGTGCCTATACCTCCAAAAAAATCTCTCTGATACAGGGTATAGATGGACAGTATGGGAAAAGGAAGCCTACACAGTGCGATGGGTGCTGTTCAACTTCTTGGAAGGCAATATAACTCTTTTCAAAGTCTGGACATATCACAAGAACCTAAAAGCTCTGAAGACTCCCTGAAAGCTGTCTCCTATACAAGTAAGGTAGGCACAATATTATAACTGATTTAATTTCACCCTATGTTATTTACCAAGAGGGGGAAACTTCAAGGCAGATGTGCTTTCAACACTGCCTCAATACAACAGCATCAGGGAAATCAAATTGCTGCCCTCACCATCACCAGGGCACAGAGCAAAGCAGAACCTAAGGTAACCAACAATTTCATACAATTGTTCAGAACAGTCTGGTTCACATACCACAAAGACAACTGCACTCTTCGTGATGGCCCGGATTGAGTCTAAACCCTGTGTACCTACCAGCCAAAGAACTTTAATTCTGCAACACAGTCACAATTCCAAATGCTTTGGGTTCATCAAAATATTATATTTGGGGAGCTTCTGGTTGATGTCATGGCAAGATCGGACATGAGGAGCAGGTCTCTGTGTTCCCGTGCCAAGTTCTTCCTGTTGGTGGGCTCCAAAAGGAGCCAAAGCCGCCCTGTAGGGACGGTGAAGCAAAGAGGGGTGCCCTGGGAGGTCACAGAAAGTAACAACTCTCCTGTCTGACTGGGGGTTCTTTTTCCCTCTCAGCCATGGCGAGGAGAAGAGGCAGCTGAAAGATGGCTGCCATGAAGCTGGGACAACTGAGGAACAACTAAGACTGGTGCTGGGGAGAAGTAGGTGAACAGTGACTGGAACTGGGGGGATGATTCCTTTTCACGTAAAGCCTAACCCCAAGGAACAATCTGCTCAGAATTTATTGTTAAAGTGGTGATTCACTCTGAGAAAAATACCAGACTGGAAAGAAAAGACCTAAAGAGAAGAAACAATAAATTTGTAAAAATACAGAAGATTGGACTCTTAAACTTGGAAAACATGGTAATAAAAAAGGCATTTTAAAATACTGGAAATTTTTACTTAAAAAACTTATCCTGCTTCTATAATTGAATTACAATTGAAATTATGATCAAAATAACTAAAATTAGACTGACTAGTGGCAACATTGAAATTTATGTTGAGAGCACCACCTGCTGATGAAAGAAAAATATACAAAATGGTCATAGAAAGCTATGTCACTAGTTGCCCTGTGTGTGCCTCTGCAAAGGGCCATCCAGGAAAACCTCCAGGCCTACTTCAACCCATGGCTAATCCCATGGCCCCATGGAAGGAGATTTCTATGAACTTTATGTAGAGTTACCTGTTAGCTCTGGGAATACAGTAATAGAGGTTGTTAGCAACCTCTTTTTAAAACAAATTGACTTTGTGGTGTGGCCAAAAATCCCCTCAGACCCTAGCAAAACTTTTTGTACCACATATCTACTGACTCTATGGAGTTCCAACCAGAATCATATCATACTGAGGAGTTCAATTCACTTCCCGATTTGGGCTTGAATTCCTTAAGTTTTTAGGCTCAGTTCTCATCACCACCTCCAGACCAATGGAGAGAATGGTGTACTAGAGCATACCTCCACTGCTATGTTAATTTTCAACAGGACAATTGGCATAGCAAATTTCATTGCTATGCTAGAGCTATCCCAATAACCCCCCCAAAGTACATCACTATTTGAATGGGTGAAATCCCTGCAACTCACATGGCCAGTTGTCCGCAAGGGGCTCTTGAGAGATTCTCACAAAAAAATATGCTGACAAAAGTGCAACAAAGGGAATTTAAAGTTGGAGATTAAGCTTTGCTTAATTTTTTAAGAAGAAATTGAGAATTTGAAGAAATTGGGACTGAAATACATTGGCTTTTCCCCATTATTAGATGCATCAACCCCATGACACTGGAGCTAAAATCACCAATACATTTTAAACCCAATCCATTCTGATTTCCACTGCAGCCTATTAAAACCCGCAGCCACATTGCTTTTGTCACAACAAATCTATCACCACCTCTCATCCTTATTGAAGGAGAACAGCATTTCAAGGTAAAGGAAATCCTTGACTCACGTAACCACAGAGGCAAACTTCAATACCTAACCCTCTGGAAAAACTTTCCCCCGTTCAAAACTGAATGGGTTGATGCCCAACATGTGCGGTTTCCACATTTCCTTTGCAAATTCCATAACTGATATCCTGATAAATCCCACTAAACCCTAATATTTTCTTTTTATCGCTTTCCTTTTCCTAGGTTTAGTCCTTTGGGTGGGGGGAGAGAATGTCAGAACTGCTATCTTGAGCTTCAGTTTCAGCCTCATTCGCTAGATGCCAGCCTGCTATAAAATATAGGGGGGAATTGCTGTAATCACAGGGAAGGGGGGGGGGGAAACCAAAACT
>JANHFK010004763.1:68730-79163 GCA_036250565.1 Sibynophis collaris
CGTCTGAAAAACTCACCCAGGCAAGGATTAATTGTCAAAACACAAAAGATATATAAAGGCTTCCATTCTTTCTATTTTTGTCTTATTTATTCAGCATTAGCAATCAGTAGACAATATGAAGGTTTTATTGTTTTCAAAGCAATTAAAAGCATGAAATTTTTTTAAAAATAAAATGAGTACATTAGATATTTTGTTTTCAGCACTTCTGCTATGACAGAAATATACAATTTCGATTTGTTTTAACTTTAAATGAAGAGGCATCCTTGCCTATATAAATTAAGGTGAAATACTTTCCAGTACTATATAGTATACAGAGATATCACTAAAAGAAAATGATAGCCATAAAAGCACAAAAAGTTCAATTTGTAATAGCCTGTAGTTCAGAATTCCCTTTCATACATTAATTGTTTCTCATTAGCACAGTTAATAAATAAGATCTAAAATAAAAGTAATATATTCCCATTCTAATCAAAGTCGCTCTCTGCTCATCAGACCTAAATTTCCATTTGAATTTCATTGGGACTTAAATTTGTTTATATTATCTTGATTACTCATCATAGATAGTAATGATTCAGCTTTACTATGCTATTTCATATTTTTGTTGAATGACAAATGGATACACTATGAATATATGTGTATAAAACAGTGTTCTTTAAAAAACAGAATGGTTAATAATTGTTCTCTGAAATACCAAACTACAGAAGTTTTGCATTAGCAAAATAAGTATAAATGAACTAAGTGCAACTTGGGATTTTAGAAGACCACCCTCTGATTTCTTTTAAGTTAATCCAATGACTAGTTAATTGAACAAGTATTTAATACTATCCAAATCAAATGAATCAAAACTGTTATATCCTTGCAACGGAATCCGTGGGAAATTGTTGATAGTTGTTAAACTACCAAGGTGGGATAAAGCCCCTGATATTGCTATCATTACACATTCCAACCACTGGTGGGATTCCATTTTTTTTTACTACCGGTTCTGTAGGCATGAGCATGGCAGGGGAAGGATACTGTAAAATTTCCATTCCCACCCCACTCCAGGGGAAGGTTACGGTAAAATCACCATTTCTTCCCAATCAGTTGGGAGTTAGGCAGGGGTGGGTTCTAGTTTCGTTACCGGTTCACAATGGGAGTGCATGCATGCACGCTCGCTTTGCTTGCGCATGGTACTTCTGCACATGTGCAGAAATTTCTGTGCATGCACATCTGTGATGACATCTGGGCAGGTGGGCCTCCCACCGTCATTACTACCGGTACTAAGAACCAGACAGAACCGATAGGAACCCACTACTGGACATGGGAGGCAGAGAATAGATGGGGGCGGGACCAGGCAGAGGTGGTATTTGCTGGTTCTCCGAACTACTCAAAGTTTCCACAACCAATTCTCCAGAATGGTCAGAACCTGCTGAATACCACCTCTGATTCCAACTATATGACATCTAGGGAAGCAACTTGGGACAGTGTCATGTTCATCGGCCATTGAAAGGTCTTCATATAATAGAATCTTGAGGTTTAAATGCCTTCATACAATAGAATCCTGAATCAGGCTGTAAACAGGCTGGGCTATATGAAAACGAACAAGTCTGAGCATACTTGCAGAATTTTTATATATTACCAATCATTTTTTTATACATTTCACAAAGCAAAAGCATAATTAGGCTTTTGGGAATGAGGGTGCAGTTATCTCATATATTTGATTCACATTCAGTCATGAGTTCCTATCAGTTTTTAAATCCAAACCAAATGATATTGTTTTGCTTTTTTTTCTGGAAGAAGCCAGAGAATGGGTGAATCACTTCATTCTTTGTCTCTCCTTGTAGATCTGTAAAAGTGAGTTCCCTCCAAGTCCTGAATGTTGGGAAATGTCATCTGCAGGATTATTTATCATCGTCCCACTACTCTGTAATAGCATCTCTCCAGATATCATATGAGGCCTCTCCATTAAATTTTTAGAAAGCAACCAATATTTCACTGTTCCAACCAGTTGTATCAGTTGCCTCCAGAGGGTGAATATTTTTACATGACATAATTTTTTGTAGACATTTAAGCAACTTAAATGTAGTTATTGTAGTATTGTATTTTAGTTTTAATCCTACTACTACTGTATAGAGATCTGTAAATTGTTCAGAGTTAATGATTTGAGTAGCATTTATGCCCAATAAATAAATAAATACAATTTAATCATAGTTTAGGAAAAACACTACCAGTAGGTGATACATAATCAGAAAAAAAATTAATAAAAAACTTTCCAAGATAGATTAAGCCTTTTTTCACACTTTATCTGTGATTTTCTGTTTATTTCCTGTTACAGCACCTATCTCAGCCATATAAAAAACATGGAATTACAAAAGTATAAATTATTCCAGGGTTGGTATGTCTTTTGGCTGAGTACCAGTATTCTTGTGTGCCTAGCCCTTTAATCAATAAATTGTAATGCCTTTATTTCTGTGTCTTCTAAAAATAATGATAGCTGTGAATCGCAACAAATCTTTTGCTTACAGAGTTGATGAGGTAGGCTAAAATACAGTAGAGAAATGTGTAAAGAAATTGTCCCAGGAGAACCATCATTTAGCAGGATTTTCTATAAAGTTTGAATTTGCTTCATACATTTGTTTCCCTTTCTCCACATACAAAATTATGTACAGAACAAGTTTCAAAATTGTATTTTTGGTATTTTGAAAGTATGAGATTTCAGAATAATATCACAGATATGTGAAACATTAATAAGCATAGACAAAATTTTCTCACATATAGATAGAATGGAGGAAACAAAGGAGACAATGTGTGTTTATGCTGAATTTGAAATCAGAAAATGCACAAACTTAGCAGGGTTGTGAATGGGAGAGCAATGTTTGCAGTAATTCAATTGAGAAGCACTCAGATTGGTGTGCAAGAGAATTATAGTTCAGCACCAATCTAGTCTTTTTGTTTAGTTTGGGAGACTTTGTTCAGATATGTAGTGAGATGCCATCAGTATGCTGATTTCACCTAGTTCTTCTGCTCTTTACTAACTCACTCCATGGAAACCTTAGTAGCACTGCCATTACCAAACCCCAATAATAATCTCAATAATGGACTTGGGAACTAAGCTTTCAAGCTGTACATTTTATTCAAAGAGAGTGTTTGTCTCCTGTTGTCTCAGTATTTAAGAGAATGAAGAGGTAGAATTAGAGACAGAGATTTTTCTAACTCCACTTTAGCCATGAAAGTCAGCTGGGTGACTTTGGGCAAGTTACACCAAGGAGCTGTGGTGGTGCAGTGGTTAGAATACAGTATAGCAAGCTAATTCTGCCAACTGCCAGGAGTTCAATCCTGACCAGCTCAAGGTTGATTCAGCCTTTCATTCTTCTGAGGTTGGTAAAATAAGGACCCATATTGTTGGGGAAAACGTGTTAACTATAAACTACTTAAAAAGGGTTGTAAAACGCTACGAAACAGCATATAAGTGTGATTGCTATTGTTATGGCTACTCTCTCTCAGCCAAAAATATCAGGTTCAGGAGACAAGCCAGTTTCACTTCTCATCCAAGAAGCTTCTTCAGCTCTTTTTCAGACCTGACGTAGCTTCTTGGATGAGAAGCGAAATGTTTTCAAAGAAAAACAACCAAGTCCAGTTGCCGCTTGAAAAACCACCTTTGGGAGTATCTTTGTAGCTTTTTTAAGAATGCCAAAGTATACTTTAACTTATATTTTATCTCTGAGTTCAAACCTTTCATATTAAAAGAAAAAAAACCTAGGTTTTGCAGTATAGCAAGTAAGCAAGTAAGCATTGATTTAAAAATTAAGGTAATTTTTATCTTATCTTTAGGTAATCTCTAAAATTCCTGTAATACACACACACACACACACACACACACACACACACAGTATGTTTAGAATTGAAGTATTAAGAAACTTTAGGATCAATGAACATATTCTATGTTTTAAAAACCACATTTTAGTTTTTTCTTTCCATTATAAAGTAAGGCTGAATCAAATCTCCCCAGCCAAGATTTTTCAACACCAAGGGAGAGAGAAGGTCAGCTGTTCTCAAAGTTCTAATTTGATATGTCTTTGAAAAAAGAAAGCAGTTTTCAGGAGAAAAGCCATTCATGAATGCACCCTCCCATTTCTTGGAGGCAGTAAAATAGCAGTTCAGTTTATTTGTGATAAGGTTTTTAGGCATGAATTGGAGGATATAAACTTTCAACAGAAACAGCTGGCAGAAAAGACCAGCACTGAAGTCAGTATACAGGATCAAATAATGACTGCTATCATCTAATACTGCTTAAACTGGATGCTACAAAATAGTATTTTATACATCAACTATAATCCTAAAAGCCAGTAAAAGTCTTCACTTTCTTACTGATTGTTTGAACTGAGTCAGGGAATTTAACTTTAACCTTTCTCAAATTACGTATATCCATCAAACGGTAAGCTCATAATAATGGTAGTCCAAAGCAACCATAAATTAAAATGAAAACCTAATATCTATTTTTGGGGGTGGATGTTTCCTAGGAAAATATAAATCTACTGGAAGGGCTGTGCCCAAGCTTTACTAAGACTCAACTTTCACATTCCTTGTTGCAATTCTGCTTTGTCAAAAGTTTCTTCTTGGTTACCATTAATGTTCCATCCAAACATTGCAGGTTTGTATAAAATTAATTGCACATAGTACAAAATTATAATTCAACATCTCATTCAGAGAAACATGCCTTTAAAAACAATTTCCATGCCACTCTTTATAGTTACAACTTAAATGGAAAGAACTAAAGATCCAGATTAGACAGCATTGATATTAAATTTTCTGAAGTAAATTGTCTATAATTTTAGTCATGCAGCTTTACTGCATTTACTGCTTTACTGAAGATGAGAAGAAGTTGAAAAAATGATTTAAATATAAGCTTATATATTTTTCACTTAATTTATTTTGATAACAGTTATAAAATAATTAATGGTAAAAAATTATGAGATTTCTTACTCTTTTTTCATTGGCTACTAATGCTAATATAGGTATTTCTTCCTTTGAATGCATAACAAATTTTATTCTATTGACTTTATTGGCAGAAAAGTCTTAAATGTTAATGTATTGGTTACAATAGCTGTACCTAGTTTCAAAATGTACTGATTTGGTGGAACCAAATTACAGAATCAAAGCAAAAGATTAGTATAACTTCTTCAGTGTGGCTGAACTAGGTAAGACATCAAGAGGAATGAAAATTACCAATACTTCTCAAATACAGCCTTGGATTTATAGATTTTCACAACTTCAAAGGTTTTGTAAAAATTTTATGGCAATAAAATAACCCAATAAACATTATAAGGAAATGTTACCTAAACCGATATAAAAGAAAACTATTGCCTGTAGAACAGTTTGCTTGTACATAATTACAGCTAAATTAAGCTGCGAATATAAGAATGCATGGAAGCATTTGTCCAGTGCTTCCTATCCTCCAATATGTTTGCTATTTTCCTAAATATTAGGAAAGTGGAATTCAAATGCATTATCCTGAGAATAGCATACTATAGCCATGGAACCATATAGAGGGATGGCCTCTCCTGAACTCAAGATGGTAGAGATTTCAGCTGTGAGGGCCTATTACTAAATCCTAACTCTTCTTTTAGCTGTTCAGGCTCTAAACTTTTGAGAAATTATTGGTATACTACTCCAGTTCTAGCATCAACAGCAACTACCTGCTTTACAGACTGGAAAATGCAACCTCAATATTCTAAGAATTTGAGTACTTTGGCTTAAATTATCTTTAATTGGGTAATAAATGATTCAAAGCTTAATACATTTGAAATTATAGATGTTAGGAAGTTATATTATATATAACCCTTTGTTGAATAACATAGGTTACTAGATCTTGATACAGAAACTACTGCTTTCTCTATCTCTTTGCTGCCTTCTAGTGCGATCATATGAATTTTTGAAGACCAGACCTGGGAATATTGGTATTAAGGAAAAAATGCTTGATATATAAATACACTTTGAAACTGATTTCTAATTTGTGCGTTACTGTAAAGTATCTGGAGACAATGTGATTCTACAGGCAATGAGAATAATTATAGCAACATGCGTAGGCAGCAAAACCTGTCAGATAAAAGGATTATTTTATAAATAATCAAATAATTCCATTATGTATTTTAAAGGGAAAATTGGCAGGTATGAATCTTAATTACCTACTAATTAATGAAATGAGTCCTAATTTAAGAAGTTAGCATTGCAATTGTTAGCAATCTTTGAAAGCCTGTTGTTACAACTTTCAAAGTCCTCCAAAGATCTAAGATTTAAATATATAATATTCTCTTAGTAATTGCTGGCCTGGATCAACTTCCTTCAAAGAAACACGGGAATCAGATTTAACTATTTGACTATAGCACAATACTGGGAAAAACTCCATCTTTAGTTCCCTGGTATGAAAAATATGTAAAATTGTTTTTATGGAATGATGTATAAAGATGGGAGGTGTTGGGATATAGCAGAAAAATTATCTTTGGCTCAGTTTGGGATTTATCCTTTTTTGTAAACATAATCTGTTTACCCTAATATATATATACAAAATTGTTGTTGCAATCTTGATGTATATACTTATTTTTAAATTAATAAAGATAAATAGAAACTACAGTAACTACAAGCCTTTCAATAATTTTCTTGTTGCATTAAGATGTCCAATAAATATTTCACTTTCAGCAATAAAATTCAATAAAAAGGATAACAAGTATTCATAAATACTTCATATATTTTAATTAATTTGATAAATACTATAAATGTTGTTAGCCCCATTCTAAAAAAGATAAGCAACATGTTTGGGGGAGGGGGGGAAACTGGCAAAAGGATCCACTGTTTTTATTTTAGACTAAACATTCTACATTACATGTAGACTATATTACATTACATACTTTTTGTCCATTCATACACAACAGGAATAAGATTCCAGTAAGATGTAGCCAAATTGTACCATCCATGTGTTTCAATCATCTATAACAAGAAGCAATAATATTTACTAACAATATTTACATATTACTCATTGAAGGTAATCTTTCAAAAATAAACATAATAATAAAATCTCTCTCACAAAAAAGTTACATTACCAACTAGAATAATTCAGTAAGAATTATATGTTTACAATGGACAGTTGGATATTTTTCCCCCCAGCTGGAAGAACTTCTGAAACTTTCTTAAGTAGAACTCTCTTTTGAACCCAGATGAAAAACAATGTTTTCCCTTCCCAGCCTTCACAGAAAATTTGATATGCAATCATACTAAGGAAAGCTTTCAGTAATGTAAAAAAGATACCTAAAACAGGATTCTGATAATGCCCTCAGACATTAACTGGGCATTCAAGCATTTGCTCAATGATTAATATAAGTTGAATGCCCAAAGCTGTTATAGCTCTTAGAAAACATTAGCCAAATTAACTTTTTATTGATCAGTTGCATGTGAACATGCTAGAAATATGTTAATAGCTTTAAAATTGCAATTCAATATCTGTTGGAATGATTTGGAACCAATGTCAATAAAATGCTTCTCTCTTTTTCATTCACTGAATGAAACTTCAGTTTTGGTTATAGTACCCAAATCTCCTCCAAGTAGGGAATCGCCTCTATTTGGAAGTTCTGCTGTAGATACAGGGAATTTGTTGCCTTTAAGAAAAGAGAAAAAACTAGTTTTTGTAAGGCAAGGGTCCTGACATTGTTATTAAAGAGAAGCTGGGAAAAAAAAGGTGAGATACTTTTAAACTAAAAAACTAAATTAAATAAGATTTAAAATAATCTAAATTCAAAAAGAACAAGAAAATGAAGTTTTATCAAGATTAGTAACATTTTTCAGCATATTTGGCATGTACCTAGGCTATTACTATAATTATATGAGAAGTAAAAAATGGGGACAGCACATACAGCTCTTACATATACTTAAGAGATATATTGTTTCCTATCATACTGACGGAAGTAGCTAATAGCCTAACTGAATTATGGATTATCTTTAAGCATCCTGGATAAATAGCAAAGTGCCATATACTGTAACTAAAGAAGAGCATATATTATTCCTCTCTTAAAAAGAGGGAATGAGAAGACATAATAAACTACTGCCTTGTCAATTTTATTTTATTATCAAAGGGGAAAGAAATCTAGAGCAGACCATAAACTCCGAACGATGCAGTAATTACTAGAATTCAGCATGGATTTACAAATGCTATTTCATTTTTAATTTGGTAACATAAATATATCTAACTTCAACTAAAAGTCAGAATGAAGTTGGTAAGTTACAGAAATGAGGTAAAAGTTACAGAAAGAAGTTTAATAAGACATATACAAAATTCTTACTTAATTAAAATGAAAAGCAAAGCTATGGGATAAATGATAGCTGGCTTGGTAATGATACCTGTCTTAATACAATCTTTTAGTCTTAATTAGCAATTGAATGTGTCAGCAATGTGTGATGTGATTGCAAAAAAGACAGACCAACGGATTTGATCTACTTGATTCTGCATTGGTCAGATCATATTTCAAGAAGTACGTTGAGTTCTGGATATTATACTTTAAGAAAGTTTCAAAGAAATTAGAACAGATTCAAATAATGAGATAAAAATTGGTTAAGGGGGCAGGAAAGTTATTATATGACGAAATTTAAATAGCTAAATACATTGAGCTTTGAGGAAAGACTACTGAAGGGAGATATGACAGCATTTTTCAAAAAACTGATGTCATGCAGAAGATCAAGGCCTATTGTATGCACCCTTACCCCAAAGTTTCAGCTACAAGCAAACAATGAAGTAATTACCAGAAGTTAGAATATATTTATCTTATTTCATTTTTATTGATAATCCCTTAATCAAATAATGGATTTAAGTTGCAGAAAAACTGTGTGAAGGGTGGAAAAAAAACCCCACCAGACAATCAAAGCCATGCAACTAATCTAGAACAGTGCAGGGAGTCTCTTCCCTGGATATATTTAAATGGAAACTAGATAGCCTCCCACACTGAAGAGTGGAGTTGGGTGTTGGGGCTTAAATGACCCTTTTCCATGCTACAATTCTATGATTATGCTATAAAGGTATTAGGCAAAAGGAAGAGGCCATTTTTTGCACCCGGTGTTAAAGGACAATGGACAATAGCCTCACTGCTCTTCATGGATTTCTCTGGGGTACCACTCAGCTTGCTCTGGATCTCAAAACCAGCTTGCTGATTTATGTTTTCCCAGTGATGGGACTAAAAAAGGCCCCTGGCAGTTCAGTTAACCTATGCATATCTGAAGCATACGGAATGCTAAGTTTTCTTTCCCCTCAGTTCAGCTCAACAATAGTACATTTAGCTATTAATACTATCATATCTGATTTTTCAAGATAGATCTGAGCACTTCTGTACAATTATACAGTGGTAGTTTTAAGTTACAATTACTAAAGGAGTTATAAAACTGTGGTTATAGCAATGTCTGTAACAGTGTCATAGATATTATCCAGGAAATCCCTTGGGCTCTAGTACAAGCAAATTTTATGCTGAAGTGCTTGTGCTAGTTGTGGGAAGAACCATGTTTTTCTATCAAATCTCAATAATAGAATAATGATATTTAACTAAGAAACAGCATATTGAAAAAAACCTCATTAAAATTAAATTGCATCATTATTTGCCAATGTTAAAATACTCTCCTAATTAAGAAGATAATGCTGTATTCAGTAGCTGAAGTTTCATCTTATAAATTTAACGCAATAATAACTATTGTTCTGAAAGGAAAACTTGGTCTTGTTGCATAGCATGATGTCCAGCACTTTTCTGGCAGGAAAGAAACTGAAGATCATACATATATTGTTTTTCAAATTCCCCATTCAGATATCTAATACAGACTTCAGCTGATGTGTGGTCAAGACAACTGGCCAGACCATCCCCAAATTGATTCTTCATTAGCAAGTAGATGACAGGCCTTTGACAAACAAGAAATATAAATAAGTCAGCAATATCTGCCTTAGATCAGAAGGAGAACTGTATCTGGAAGAGCTATTGAACCATTGGTATTAGATTCCATGCTGTAAAATGCTTCTGTAATCACATTGACACTTAATTTTGATTTACTAACATTTTATTCATTTAAATAATCTGTAAGACATATGTTCTATGTCAATTCACTGTATGCAGTAGGTTTGCATTTATTTTATGACCTGCAGCCAATGTGAAACTAAATCTGCACTTAAGAAGAGTAGTTGTGCATACCAGAGAGAAATGATGAGAATATTGGGAGAAAACCCTCTGTAGTCCTGAGACTGGGGAAAAAACAAAATAGAAAATGCCATGGGAAGGATTCTTAAAGTTAAGGTGACCAGACGTCCCGTTTATGGCGGGACAGTCCCACTTTTTAACAATTTGTCCCACGTCCCGTGGCGTTTTTAAAAAGTCCTGATTTGAGCCGGTGAGGTGCTGAGGGGGAGGCGTGGTCACCTTATCCTTTGGTGCGCA
>JANHFK010004764.1:7279-19578 GCA_036250565.1 Sibynophis collaris
ACGGGGGCTGGGACGGGGTGAGTGTTGACAGAGGCACCATGGGCCGGTCCTTTGCTGTTTCTAGGGTGGCCCTGTGGGCCAGAACTAAGCTACCTTGAATTTGACACCCCTGATCTACATTATCTATGCAGACTCACCTCCCCCCCATCTAAATTTTGGTACTTGGTCCATAAAAGCTGCAATTGCATTTGTAACCTTCCCCGTTGGCTTCCCACAAGCAGTCCAATGGGTGAAGCCAAATTCGCTCAACCACCACATGATTCAGTAATTCGCTTAACAATCGTGCAAAAAGAGTCAATAAAATCAGGCGCAACATTTCAAATCGGCACATTTGTAGAACCAACTTTCTGCAAATATTACCTCCCATTTTTCAGAGTTTTGCATCATTTTTCAAACAATGCCTTGTTAACTGGGAGTGGGGTTGGCCATTATCCTTTCTATGTGTAACACTGCCTGGTGTTTATCACTGCAATAACTAGGAAAAAAAACCAGTTAACTGGGCTATGAAACAAAGTAGGAAAACAGAAAGGCCATAGGCTCTATAAAATCTTAAAATACCGCATCCCGAAACTAATACTAAACTAGGTGAAATGATCCTAACCTGCAGCATTTATAGAATCCTAGCCTAATTTCTCTCCAGAGCTAATTGCATAATGTAGCGTTAAAAATACCATGCATGCAGAATTCAGAGAACTTCAGACCAACAAAGTTAAATTTGCTATATTCAGGAGTTTGCATTAATGCAATGCCTGTGGCTGCGTTTTAAAAAAGAGTGAGGCAGGGGGGGGAGGGGGAGAGAAATCTTTACCCTTTATTTGCAAAGCTACAGAAGAAAAACTTCTGATTAAGTCTGTATCCCTTCACAAGAAGGTGGGATGGAGGCTATTCTGCTCAACAAGATCTGTAAAATGATGGTCATTATGGAACAAAAGTCCATTACTGCAGATCTGGGGGCTTAGATGAGGTTACAATCTAAGCATGCCATACACATAAAAACACATTAAACTGTGTTAAAATGAAGGGCTGGAAGATATATGCAATAGATCAAGAGATATCCACCTTCTACTAAGTACTTACCTGAAAGTCAAACTACATAATCACATCGGAGAACTGTATCTCATAACCTCCTCGCTTGGGGTTTTAATTGGGGTTTTATAATAATTGGGGGTTTTGGGTTTTAATGGGATTCTAATTGTTTTAATAGGGTTAACAGTCTAATTTAATCCTTTTATTCACTTTTAATTTTTGTAATATATGTGTCTTAAACTGACTGTGAACCGCCCTGAGTCCTGCAGAAGAGCGGTATAAAAATCAAATAAAATTCAAATTCAAATTCAGGATGGGGTCCAAAGATGCCCTGAACAGCTTTTCCCCTTCGAAGGGGGCAGAGGCTAGCTTCTATTTGTGCCTTGTATCTGCCTGCCAGTGCCGAAGCCACAGTAGGCGGCAGGCTGCCACGGATGATGCTATGGCACTGGAAGCAAACCTGGCAGCATTAAATGTGGCATCGGCAGAGAATTCTGCTGCTGCCACAAGCTTGTTAATATCCTGGTGAGTCCAACTGAAACCCTCTCTTGCATGTGCTGGAGCCAGAGTAAGGAGGTCCTGTTAAAGGAGGCGGCGGCTTTGATGCTTTGACTGCCCAAGCAGCCGCCTGATGAGCTTTCCAAAAGTGTCCACTGTGCCCTCTTGTCCTCCGCCTTCAGGGCCTCCTCCGGTTCATTAGGCATGACAGAGGATAATGCCAAGGCTGCCACCGGGCCAGCATCTGAAATACCTGAGCTAGTTCTGGGGCCATGTTGTAAAACTTCCTATTGTTGGAACTCGGGTTGGGGCCTGCCCCTAGTGAGGCCCATTGCCATTGGATCACATCCAGAAACAACTTTGGTGAGGGAATCACCTCAGCTTTTGTGATCTGCTCTGAAAACAGGGAGCCACTCGGGTCAGCTAACTACAGGGCTGGATCTGGATCCCCTGAGTCTGCCCCCAAGTGGGCTGCATTCTTCGCCTTGAACAAGAGGGATTTGAACAGGGAAGGGCAAAAGAGCCCTGTGAAGGCTGGATGTTCTGGTGCCAATCCCTCATCTTCAGACAGCTCCAGGTCTTTCCGCTCTCCCTCCTCCAAGAGCAATGAGTGGCTCTGCCTGGAGAGAGTGGGAGAATAGGGCCCCTGAAGAACCAAAACATTACTTGGGAACTGGGATGTCTAATACTGCTCTGGATGCAGGGAGAACTCAGACGCCACAGAAGCTGTTTGCCTGCTTTGTTGCAGGCCTGCAGCAATTCCTTGTTTAATTGCCTCTGCAATCAAAAATCTCATGTTAGAAGGGCTGCAAGTCCTGATGGTCTGGGAGCCAGGCAGCTCTTACAAGCCTTTCGTGAAGGTTCGGCTTGCCTCTTGCAGCTACGCGCTTCCTCGGCTATTAGCGGGATCGAGCAATGATCTTCACGCTCAGCCAGCCAGCAAGGAGTGAAGAATGCTCCTAGGAATCCACCAAGCCCCTAGCCCTAGCCGTTAGCGGCGTTGAGCAAAGCTCTTCCCACTAAACCGGCCAAATTGCAGAAATATCTTCTGACAGCCACACTGAAACTTGGCCTTAAGCAGGGTTGATCCTAGGCTCTTCACACTGGAATAATAATAATAATAATTTTTATTTATATACCGCCCTTCTCCCTATTGGGACCCAGGGCGGTGTACAAGTCACAGCGGCTCCACTAGTCAGACCAGGAGCCAACATGCCAGGAATCGAGTCTCCCAAGAACTTCTCCTGACTGCTGAGAAGAATCCAGGAATATAATATTTGTTTTTAGAGTTGGATTGAATTCTGACATGTCTGTACAGGCTGAAAGAGCTGGGGACCATAGGCAGCAGAGGCATGCCCACACAATTTTGACAGACTCAGTCTAATGAGCTACGAGACGGAGTTAACCTATTTCTGGATTCTCTCATCAGTACACTGGAAAACAGCACTTATTCCTGACGATTGGAATCTATCACTAACTTGGGTAAGGCCAGCAAAGCATGCAAGACTTTGGAAGACTATTCCACAAAATGGAAAATTTAGAACAACCGAATTCTTCCTTGACAATCAAATCACAATCTGAAAAGTTGAAGGGTAAAGTGGAAATGGAATAACTTTTTTTTAAAAATCCTTACTATGGATTAAAACACTTCTCAGGTATAGAAAAATAAGCATTGAGAAGAATGTGTATGCATACATATATGCACACATTTGCAGTCAAGATATGAAACTAAGAAAAATATAATAGAAAAAGGGTCTCTCACATAAAAACCAGGACACAGAAAGAGGGGAAGAGAAAAAGACAGCATATCTAAATAAGTTAGGAGAAATTAGAACAAGAGAAATCATTTTAGGAGAAGCAAAATAAAGAAAAGGCAGCAAGCAAGTGTATGATATAGAAAAGCAGAGTGGGAGAAGAGGAGAGAAAACATTGTCTGTAAACAAGGAAGCAATAAAGGATGGATGAACTTCTGGTTCCAATCCATTCTAGCTAGATGAAGAGATGTCAGGAATCTGAAAATGAAGCTTTTATGCTTGTTTCAGTCCACTTCCTATATATGTTCTGATCCCATTTTGTCTTACTCCAGTTAGCAAGTGCTTGTATGATCAATAACAAATGAAAAGTCTCTAGCAATTTTTTTTTAATTGAAGCAGTAGTCAAATGATTTGTGCATCTAGCTTTCTAGAATATTGACAAAATAAATTTCAGTGGTCATCCGACCTAAATTTTTTGCTTATGCAAATAAACATCACATTTGATAATACATTATCAAGGACCAAAGAGCAGTTCAAAGATAAATAATGTACTATACGTTAAAGGAACAGCTCTGTCTGATACTACAGGGTGTCCTCTTAGAACCAGCACCTGATCCAAGAAAATGCTTTAGAAAAGCCCTTAACCCCACCCTCTGGGTAAACTGTTCAGCAGAGGCATATATTATGATTTCCATGAAAGATTTCCCTTGTTTCTCAACAAAATCTAACACAACACAGAACCTGTTTTGGCTTCTAATAATATCATAACTTAAAAGAAAAGACGCCAATTCCAAGTCCTTTTATTATTATATTCCATCCAACCAACCCATCTTCTGAGTTGGCGAAGAGGGACAGATCTAGAAAAGATGCCACACCAAAGAGTCCAGGTAATGGACAGAAATACTTTGAAATAAAGACCACACACTGTAATTTTTAAATTTCATGACCAGGCTAACCTACATTTTATTTAATGCAAATTACAGTACCAGTTAACTATTTCTGAACCAAGTCACACAGAACATAATGTATTTACAAAGGAGCCGAAGGGAGGAGATAAAATAATGAACATTAAGCATACATACCACAAAAAGTTTATACTTAAAATGAAAAAGTAATCAGTCACAGAGGCATTCAAGTAGTAATAATGTTATACATGTTTTGCTTCTTTGAATCAAGACAGCTTTGCGTGTGTATGCAAGAGTTTGTATACAACCCACAGTCCATTATATATATATTTAGAACTCTGCTTTTAAGATGAAAGTGATCACGTTAATTGTGTGTACAAGCCCGAGTGATCAGCAACATAGTAACAAATGCAAATTTTACAAGCAAGCATTATTATTTATATATATAAATGGTTTTTTGTGTTTTTTTCCCAAAAAACCAAGAACAAACAACACTAGGAAGAGACATATCTCAAGCTAACCCTTTAGGTACCAGTCATTTTGCTTTTATTGCCTTGTTGCAAAATGAAGCAAGGAATTAGTTCCTGTAGAAATATTAGGAATTAAAAGGAGTTCTGATGAGCACATCTGAAAAATATCAGTCCTGGGCTAGACAACAAACTGTGCTTTTTATTACTGGCTTTGATCTCTAGAGGCTAAGATATTTAATGGAGAAAAATGCTGATAACATTTTTAATTTGGGATTGTTTCAAATTAATACTAATTACAGACAATCAACTATTTCTTGGCTTATTCATAGAAGGAAGCTTGTTCAAGCACCAGCTAGATGACATTAAAATAATATGTTTTTAAAAATCCATAACATTGTTTAAAAGAACATACTTCAAAATTAAGATTACTAGTGCCTTTTTTCTGATTTTCAGTCAATGACACAGAGAATATCATTAATGCCATTTAGGATTATGCACAACTGCAACATAGACTAAGGATAGATTGAGAGACTATACGGTACTTCATTTAAAACAAACCATAAAATTTAAATTCCATGTGGACTGTCAGAAACAAAATACTTTCACTGACCTTTATGTCACCAGAAAAATGGCATCCTCTGTCTTACTGGAATGAACAGAAGATGGTTACAAAAAGCTTTTTAAAAAGCAACCTTTGGTTTGATAAAAAGTTCAGCATTTTGCCATTAAAAAAACCTCATGTAGAATATTAACAAGTTGAATATATATGAGCAGAGTTTTAAAATCAAGGCCCTTGTGCTGAGCACAAAAATTAATGTTCATAAAAAAATTGGCAAGTAAATGAGAACGGAGGTACTAATCTACGTTAATAGACACTTAATACCACAACTTTCTTTCTGTCCAAAAAGGCTTGCAAGATTTTTGGATCTAAAATATACAGGTGTATATATGTGATCCCAGTTCTTCCCTCTCCAGTTACAGCTGCTTACTTATTTCACAATCTCCAATTTTGTCTCTGAATGAACAACATGGCCAAGCAAAAGCTCTAAGCAGCAGTGATCCAACAAGACCTACTGAAGAACATATTGGGCAAGAATCTGTAAAAGATAAAATCTATCATTTTAGATTCCAAGGTGTTATCTATATAATGAAACCGGTTACAGTGGGGATATGTTTAAATAAGTGAGCAAAAATACTGGGAAAATGGTGGCTATTCTGATGATGCTGAGCTGTAACTTGTTGCTATTGATTCAGCAGGACGAGCACAGCCATGGATATTTGGACGCATTTTCTTTTAACGCTGCTACTGACCATGAAAAAAGGAAAGCGTATCTGCACATATGAGGCATCTGTTACAAAAAGGAAGAAAAAAAATCATGGAAGCAAAGGCACTCCAAACTATATAGATACACTATACATTGCTAGAGTTATTGTTACAATAATACAGGCCAGTTATCTACTGTACATAGTTAGAATTATATGGCTTTAAAAAGCTTGTCTACATTTTGTCTGATTATTAAAACAAATTAACTGCCCTGAATGGTAACATTTGTTCATTAATAACAGTTCCTGTGTCCACGTATTTACATATAAAGCAATACAACTTAAAAGTTTAAGAACTAATGTACAAACTTGAATTTGGTGAGGAGCTTTTGTCAGTTTATTTACAAAAAATGATACTGAAACACCTGGATCTAGATTTATATAAAATTTTGCTTGCAGTTCTGCCATGATCCTTAGGAAAAAAAAATCAGGATCCAAGTTTTTACACACACACACACACACACACACACCCTAAAAAAAGTGTTAAAGCTTTTAATTATTCTTTCCTATTATTTAAACCAATGAAAATAATACAAAACCTCCTAAGATCTCCTCTTTTCGAATTCAGACCACAAAAGTGAGCTTTGACTATGATGGCCGCACATTCAACATGTAAGATGCCGGTGGGCTCAAGCCATTCAGCAAGAGAGTTTTCCAGGCCTCCCATCCATTATGGATTCTTTTCTAGTCAGCTTTAGTTTTTGAAAAACAGCTTCTTGACTTGTGGCTCTTAAAAATAGTTTAAGTTATGATTTGTGTGGTCTTTAAAGTCATCTGATTTTTTTTTAGAGAAGCCCCCACTCTTTTCTGGGCATGCCCCATTCTCCGTTTGACAACCTACTTCTCTTCTCTCAATGACTTCACACCTAAGAAATGAATATAAACTACTTGCTCTCCTTAATCCAAATCTAATTTCAAAAGGTTCACCAATGAAAGATATTGCAAGGTAACGTGAATCTAATATAAAGCTAAATAAGTACAGCTATCAAATCAAAGAGAAGCTAGTCACAAGAACCCATTAATGCTTCATGCATTAGTAATGACATTCTTTCTCAAACTGTTTCAAGGCATATTGCTTTCATGTCAAAGAGACCTTTGGCCACAATTTAATTGTCCAGAACAAAGACATAGGAAACAGGCATTTCTGCTTCTAGATGTAAAAAATAAAAGATAGCGCTATGTATATGCATGAATGCTTGTGTGTACATGTATATAACACAATATACACACACACACTTGACACCTGGAGCAAGTAATCTATTTGTCTGGAGATTTTAATATTCTCCATTGTGACAAAAACAATTTCTGAAAAGAAGCTGAAAATGGTGAATTTAAATATAAACCAGGATTTAAATCTACTTGTTAAATAAATCTAACAACTTAAAAACATTGTATGCTATGAAAATAGTATGTCCATTCACATTATATCCTTGCATCTTTTCCCCAGTGTTCTTTTCAAGAAAGAAATTAGAATCAAAATGAATGAACAGAATGCAGGAGGATTTTTCTATTTTTTTGCACGTGGAGGGATATGCACACCTACTCCCACCTACTGAGGTGTAGATATGATTAGTCATCCTTTCTTCTATGCTTTCCAGATTTTTTAAAATATCCAACTCCTAAAACATTGGGATAGGTACATTCAAGCCAATAGTGTATGTCTGCAGAATTCTTCAGAGGCAAATGAAATTTAAGGTGATTTGTTCCTTATTATTTCAAGCTTTTTTCCCCACACTGTAACTTCCCTCCTCCTTCATAGTTCCCTTTGGCAACTCAGCATATTGTAGCACCTCATCTTGTTCTTCCTCCTCACCTAACACGAAGACATTTAATTCCAGCAAATAATACTCAAGATGAGCAACTTCTATTAAACTCCTAACCAAATTCAAGTTGTGCACTACACCAAAAATTGAAACATCACTTAAAAATACAAGGCTTCAGCAGAATGAGGGGTTTCTTTCTTTCCTTTTTTTCTGGTGATGGCGGTGATTGTTGGAGGGCGTCAGATAAGATTCCTGATTCTAAAGTACACAACAGCAATTATTTGAAATTAGAAGATTGTCATGGGAAGAGAAATTGGTGTTCTAATAATCCATTTCCCTTTTCCCACCCCACTTATTCCCCTGCCCCAAAGAGCCTGCAGAGTGAGCATACAATGAAACTGGTTTTTTACAAGGTTAAATAAGAACAACAATTTTTAAAAATCCAACACTATAATGAACAGTTTTTCCCCTTCTTTTTACATTTTCTTTCCAAATGTGACCAGTATTGCTGAGTAAGACTCAAAATTACTGGTGATTGTTCCTGTACAAGCTGCTGCTTGAGATCAGTTCAGGTGGAGTTGGAAGCTGATGTTGAAGCTACATTATTGGTCTGACCTCGATCACCTGCACTGGCATCTGCAAATATCAGGGAGAAAAAAATATGAAAGAAATGGTTACATCTCAATAATATGAAGTTTTATAGGCAATCTTATATTTTGCCTTTTGTCTCAGGAAGGATAAATGAACCAAGGAAAGACCCAAATTTGTCATCTAGAAATGGTGTATTCCAAAGGGAATGGCATCTTTGGCACCAGAGGTTATAATTCAGAATGTTTTTCATCTGCTGTTGAGAGAGAGAGACAGACAGACACACAGACACAGACACACATATATATATTTATATATATATATATATATGACTTCATATGTATATTATGTTTAATTACTTCACATGAGTTATTAAAGATTTGGTCTGTAATCTGCATAGTGAGAGGATGAGCACAATTTAATTCTACAAATGAATTTAATTTAATTTAATTTTAAATTTTATTGGATTTTTAAACCGTCCTTTTCCTTTGCAGGACTCAGGGCGGTTTCCAGTCAATATTAAAACATCAAATTACAGAATTTAAGAACAATTAGAAACAATTAAACTAAACTGAATATCCCCTTAAAAACTCATGTTATAACCCGGAGATCTATTTACATTAAGAACCCATTGTTAAAAACCCAAGCGAGGAGATCATGAGGGGTTGATCCGGTTGTTATTCGAGGCCAGCCGTTTTAAATAAATGTGTCTTCAAGGCCCGGCGGAAGAGGCGTAGGTCCGCTATTGTTCTTATCTCGGGGGGGTTTGGATTGAAATGAGATGTTAATTTCATACAAAATCAGAAGTCTATCAGCTTTGCAGGTGAGCATAGATAAAGAGGGAGTAGCCAAATCTTAGGGAACAGTATCATAATTTAGGAAGATTTTAATACATTGAAAAATTAGCAGGAAACAGCAAGATTAATTTCAACAGGGCAAATGCAAACATCTTAATTTTTGGGTAGGAAAAATAAAAAGCATGAACAAAGCATGGCGTAGGGACCATACTGGGCACCAGTCCATGAGAAGATTTGGGTGTCTCAAAGAGTTACTAGTTAAATATGAGGAAACAGTATAATGCAAACAAGTAGACCATGACATCTTACACTGCATCTTATCAAGATTGATACATCTAGATCTGGTCACAACATTTGAGGAAGAACGTTGAAAAGCTGAAGAGTGTCCAGGAGAAATTGACCAGACGATAAGGAACCTGGAAAGAAAAAATTATGAGGACCATTTGGAAGCACTTGTAGATTTAGTGTGGACAAGAGAAGACTTGTTTGGACTAATTATAATGCAGTAGATTTTAGAAAATAATTTCTAATTATAAATATGCTCACCTGTGGAACAGAGTGCTTCATGAAATGATGGGCACTTTGTTGAAAGTCCTTAAAGAGACCCAAATGGCTGTTTAGAGTACATTTCTACAGGAATGGGATTCCTGTAGTAAATTCTAAATTTTATGAATCTATTTGTTTTGCTACACTACAACTATCACTTTGGTTTCAATACAGCTATATTCAATTATACCTTAATATTTCATCTATATTTCATTAATTAATGTTATTAACAACCTTTGAAGTATGGTATGTAACTGCTTCCTTTCATAGTGGTGCAGTGGTTAGAATGCAGTATTGCAGGCTGCCTCTGCTCACTGCCAATCCTGACCGGCTCAAGGTTGACTCAGCCTTCCATCCTTCTGAGGTCAGTAAAATGAGGACCCAGATTGCTGGGTACCAGCAATGAAATCTCCCCGGTTCTATCTGGTTCTCCGAACCAATAGCGCTGGTGGTGGGAGGCTCCGCCCACCCACCAGGATATCATTACATCCTGTTTTTTAACCATCTTTGCATGTGCAGAAGAGGCACGCATGAACTTAGTGCATGTACGCTCCTACATGGGAGCACACCGAAACCGGTAGCGAAAGTAAGTCGATTACACCGCTGGCTAGGTACAATAGTCTGACTCTGTAAACCACTCAGAGAAAGGGCTGTAAAGCACTGTGAAGCGGTATATAAAAGTCTAAGTGCTATTGCTATAGTAAAGACATTAGTGTTAAATTCTTGAATTTCATGCCTTTAATATGATAAATCTCTAGGGATTTATTTGAGAAGCAGAAGCACATTTACATTTATTTCTGCACATACTGTATGTGTCATTAAACTATACCCAAATCGCACCGTATAAATTGTAATTTTTCTTTGTTGTCTGGGTTAAAGCAGATTTGCAGAGGTTTCCATTGTTTTTTGATAGCAAAACCCAATTAACTAATCCTTCCAGGTGAATGGTTTGACAGTGATTCCTGATGTTGGACTATTGTTCATATACTTAAGACAACTAAATCAATGCAGCATTAAAAAGTGATCCTTTTTTTTCTTGTTAGCTGCCAGATTTGTGATAGCAAAACACTGAAAAATTTAACTACATCTTTCATTAGATTAGCAGTACTTAAAAGGTCTCTGTCTGAAAAACTGGCATATCAAAGAGCTCTGAAAAACCTTATAATGAAGAGCAATTTTATTCAAACATGGCCACCATTTATTAAATGTCTTCAATGGTTTTCTTAAGTGTACTTTTCCCTATGCAAATATTGCTTTGGAATATTCAGTACATATTCAGTACATCTGTTTCTCATTATAAGTAATGATCTACCTATCTAGGCTATTGCAAGCACACAAATATAAACCACATTTTTATTTTTATTCTTTTCTTTTTTTACTTTTTTTATTCTTTTCCTTTTTTTTTACTTTTCCTCATTGCTTTTATTTTTCCCACTGACCAACTTTTTCTTTATATTCTTTTGTAATTTTGTAATATTTGTCTGTTTGTCCTGCCAAGGAACAAAGCAAAACCCAACTTAAAGAAAGAATATAAATGAAGCTAATTTTAACTTTTACATTACCAGTTTAAACAAAGCTGGTTTTTCAATAGTTAATGACATTAATCTGATTTTCTAGATTTTTGTCTGATACTCAGTAAGGAGATAGTAGTAGAAGAAATTAAAAACGATTAGCTGATATCTAGAGATATAGGCAAGTAGCTTCTATTGAAAACACAGAAAATACATATTTCCTTAATGAAATTGGAACATCAGCAGAATTATTTAAAAATGGATTATAAAGTTTATTATTTACTAAAAATGAGCTAAGTTATTTTCTTTGGGGAGGGGAGAAAAAAAATACTCTGGAACAATAGAGTTATTAAGAGAGAGAAATAATGACTCCAATTAATTTAATATTCAGACAAATTAAGGAGGTGGAGAATTAATTCAGTTAAGAATGAAGTTTGGAAACAATTATAAATTAATTAATTAAGCAGCCAGTCAGGTGATCAGTAAAGGAACAAAAAAAGCAGTATGCGGGTAATTAATAACAAAAGAATAATTCAGCATTGCCTGGGTAAAAAAGAATAAAATTCATAGCTTAAAAACGTTGACTATCAGAAGCATATTTCATAAATCACTACAAAAATTGGTAAATAAAAATGCAAAACTTAAATTAAGGATGGGCAATTCGCAACCTTTGCCTTTACATTTGTTTTGTAGCACGCAGAATTCATTCCTAGCCTTCTCCAGTGAGCTGAGTTGTCACATAATCTGTCCAATGTTAGATAACCTTATCCTGATTATTTGTACATCAAGTGGGAAGATCCCAAATGACAACCACATGAGCGTAGGATGCTGCCCCATCACAAATGTTCAATGGTTGCCAAATACCTGAATCACAATCATGTGATTGTGCAGATGCTGTGATGGGCATAAGTGTGAAGACTAGTCATGCCACTTTTTCCAGCCCTGTCCTAATTTTGAACGGTTTCTAAACAAATGATGTCTATGGAGATTCTTAGTCATCCAGGTGATGGTTGTCCCAAAGGTGCTTTTTCAAAAAGTCAACTGGGCTTCCTTGTTTTTTTATTCGAAGACATTTCACTTCTCATCCAAGAAGCTTCTTCAGTTCTGACTGAATGATG
>JANHFK010004764.1:19678-32320 GCA_036250565.1 Sibynophis collaris
TAATATTCTTAACTTCTGTATTATATGTTTTTTAATTTGACTGTGAGCCGCCCTGAGTCCTGCAAAGGAGAAGGGCGAGGTATAAATTAAATAAAATAAAATAAATAAATAAATACATGATTTAGATGAGGGAATAGAAGGGGAACTTATCAAATTTGCGGATGGTACTAAGCTGGCAGGAATAGCAAACACCCTAGAATCGTGATGGCGACCCTATGGCACGCATGCCAGAAGTGGCGCGCAGAACCATCTCTGGGCACGTGTGCCGTCGTGTGTTGCTCTTCTAAGTTCTGGCGTGCCGGACAGCTGGCCTTCACACACGGGAGTGCCCGAAACCGGAAGAGCAGCCGCCAGGTGCACATGTGCACGGCGGTAAAATGATCTGGTTTTCAGCATGTGCATGTGCTTCGGCCAACTGGTCTTTGCGTGCACATACACGCCAGAAACCAGAAGACCAAATGGCTGGTGTGCATGCACGCACCAGAAACTGGAAGAGCAGCTGCCCAGCATGTACGTGCGCACTGGGTGGCTGCTCTTCGGTTTAAGGCACGCACACGTGCACGATCCCGTTTCGGCACTCGGTGCTGAAAAATTTCACCAAGACTGGAATAGATGGTACATGGCTCAATGGTAGTAACTGTGAGAGGGATCAAGTCCTAGTGGATCACCTAAGTATGAGCCAGCAATGTGCTGCAGTTGCCCCAAAAGCCAATGCTGTCCTAGGCTGCATCAACAGAGGGATAATATCAAGATCAATTTATACTGCACTAGTGAGGTCACACTCAGAATATTGTATCCAGTTCTGGTTGCTGAGATCCTAGAAAGAGTGCAGAGAAGAGCAACAAAGGTGATAAAGGGTCTGGAGGCTTAACCATATGATAAATAGTTAAGGGAACTAGGTATGTTTAGTCTACCGAAGAGAAAGATTAGGGGTGACATGATAGCTGTCTTCCAGTACTTGAGGGGCTGTCACAGAGAAGAGGGGCACAACGTGTTCTCCAAAGCACAAACAAAGCAGGACAAGAAATAATGGAAGATCATTAAAGAAAGATCCAACTTGTGGATCCAGTTTGTGATTTGTTCATGTTGTGTTCTTGGTCATATTTTGGTGTTGTAACTGAGCTCTCTTCCAATTCCTTGTACCAATTAAACTCAATTTTACTTTCTTGCGCTCCATTTAGATTTAGATTAACAGAGTTGGAAGGGATCTTGTAGTCCAATACCCCGCCCAAACAGGAGATCCTAAACCAGAAAAAGCAGATTCTCTTTTTGAGAAGCAGAAATTACTGATTCAGAGGTACATCATCTGTTTTACGACTCCTTGGCACATAATTTGAAGGTGTGCTAAAATCTTTTATACTATCACCATCTTAGGGATGAAATGTATTTGTAGGAAGGTGGCTGTTTCAGTTGAGCCTACTATATTAATGCATTTAAGTAAATGACCCAATTTCTTCTTTCAATTATTCTTTTAATTGTCACATCTCTATCTCATTGCTAAGTATATGAGAAGAATGAAATCTTACATTGGTCTTGTACACTCAAGAACTTCTTGAAATATTTTATATCCAGGTTACTGCTTAGCTTCTTTTATTACTGTTCCAAATGTTATTATAGTTTACGTTTATATTGCTTCAGTCAGTAAAATTTCCAACAGAATTGTTGCTGCTGTTATTAAAGTCTCAAAAGAGTTGAATATTGAAGTCAGAAAAGACTTCATGGCTGTTGTTGCTAGAAGTATAATAGAATTATACCCTGTTTCCCCCAAAATAAGGCATCTCCTGATAATAAGCCCAATCGGGCTTTTGAGCTCATGGCAATAAGGCCAAGCTCTTATTTCAGGATTCAAAACAGTATAAGACAGGGTCTTATTTTCAGGGAAACATGGTAGAAGAGATGGGCCTAACCCTAACCCTAAATTATGCTGAGCAAAACTAGCCAAGTGCTTTAATAAAAGCTTTTCTGCAAGAAATATATTGGAAAAGTTTATTTTATCCCTGTTCCCTTTGTTCAGGCTGCCTTATCTCTGTTTCTAAAATGTACAGTTAAAGTTCTTTTATACTATGCCCTAAGACAGAAAAACTACACCCAGGAAGGATAACTTTTTGTTAAATAGTTTGAATAAATATTTTAGAGAGCCTTTTGTTATTAGCACTTAAAAGAACTTTTTATAGCATTTAACATTGTTATTTTGAAACAAAATAGTACCTACTAGAGGTGTGTTTACAATTGCTTACTGTTGCCTACTTATTTTCACTTTTTCATAACTATTTTATAATTCATTAATGGTCTAAGACCAATCACACAAAAAAGACCATACAATATACTCTAACATACTCTAAACGGAAAATATGAAATTATGAGAACATTCTAGAACATCAGCTATCAATTAATAACATGAGGAAAGGACTAGACAGTGTCTAACAATTATAGCGATTGATAAAGAGTTTTGCCACCTTTATAGAGGTTTCTGAACAGTGATCACCCAGGAGAAGGGTAATGACTTCTTGGTAACAATGGCAACTAAGAATTGTTAACAACTGGAAATATTAAACTTGATCACAACTGAGTGTACAATGAACACTTTAAAAGCACTTATGAGATGGAGTCTATCTTTGTCAAGTCTGAATATCATGTTTTGCTTTTATATGGGAGGTTTCTACTAGTTGTTGTTCTAATAGGTTATGAATGAAAGTAAATAGTCTGTGATGTGGAGGATATAAAATATTAAATAAGTATCTAGGGACAGTCCAGGGAGAAGGAACAATCACATTATAAAAGGATGGGAGACCTTGGCTCTCTCATTTTGGATATCTAGATCCCGCAAACTCTGCTTCAGTTCAGTGTTAGCAGATCTCAAAGCAGGCAGTGCTGAGAACAAAAGATTTGTCATTTTAGGGTGGAATCTAGCAAGGTAAGATGCACTAGGAAGTCCTTTGTTTAAGACCCACAATTGGTTTGGGTCTTGATCCAATGATCACTAAACGAATCACGAGAGGGAGGGGGAAGAGAGAGGGGGGGAGAGAGAGGATGTAAAGATTGTTGATTGCTGCCACTTGATTTAGATAACATTTTCTATTTTATGAAAAGCACAAGGCACAGAAGATGTTCTGGTCATCCATTGTGCTTAGTCCTATATCTGATTGTCTCGACTCAGATGGGAACTGGTAAGAGAGTGAGGCTGACACTGTGCACTTCTCCTTCACTTAAATCAGAATTATGCACCAGTCTCAATGTCATCATCATCATCACTGCTCTTCAAGAGAGTAAAAATAAAGAAGTCCTGAAGCGATGAGTGAGTGACAAAGCACTAAGCACGAATACACTGAGCGCTGTAGTCAGAGACCTGCACACAAGCGATTTGGGTCTAATAGTCACTTTTCACTGACCAAAGCAGGAGTAGCCCAGTATCTGCCTAGATGAGTTAGCACTCTTTTTTGGGACTGCTCACCTCCACAGTATGAAGATGGAACTAGAATAGGTGCCCCAAACTTTTCCTGCTTCACTATACGCTGGTCAGTTTACCACAACTAGTGGGGATCCCATCTTGGTTGTTGAACAAACATAAGATACCGCTCACCATTGTCTCTTGAACATATTCATGCTTTTGGACAACACTAGGAGAACAGTTTTAGTTGCCAGAGAGCTTGCAAGATACACTGCAGCCCTGAGTAAGATTCTTCTTCTCAACAAAGGTCAGCTGGCTGGAACTGAAGGCGGATATACTTTTTTCTGCAGTGATGGCAATGATGAGTGTTGTGATGCTGGAGTTGGGTTGATAGAAGTCATTTTGTTTGGAAATACTGCAATTACCACTATAGCTACTCTGATCAGTGCCTATGTGTTCCTCAATGACTAACCCCGAGAGACAAATGTTCTATCAAGAATTAGATGTCCAACTCTCAGTTTGTTTGGCAACTTTAATGCAAACACAACCTCCTCATCACCAGCAACAACTTTCTGTTGCCTACCATGACAAGACCTCCTGGATGCACCTTCGTGCTAAGCTTGGCATTTTATTGATTATGTCATTGTCAGGAGAAAAGGAAGGCAGGATGTCAGAGTAATTAAGGACATGTGTGGTGCTGACTGTTGGGACAGGTCGCAGGTTCATTGTCTCCAAAATGAAGCTCCACATCAGACTCAAAAGATGACCAAAAGGAAGCAAGGCTATGAAAAGAATTAATCTAGTTAGATTGAAAAACCCCAGCATGGCTTCAGCACTGGCTGAAGACTTAGTAACTAAGCTTGTTGACCTACATCTTGCTAGCTGTGCACATCTAGAGGTATCAGGGCTACAATTCCAGTGTCTACCTGTTTGCCCAACATGTGGCAGGATATTCCATGCCTCAATTGGCCTGACCAGTCAGCTTTGGACACACCAGACTTGGTTTTAATGAAACTAATGGTGCTGAGGTCCTCATCTATAACGTTGGACAAACAATACTAAATCTGCATGTAATTTTCTAAACCTTTATATTAGAGATTTATGATAATATATTGATTCAAGATTTAATAGTGGTAACAACACTGGGATGGTCAGCATTTGTGTCACTGAAGACTGTGGGTGGAAGAACTGCACACCAAGAAAAAATATGGTAGATATAAATATGATCTCACCTGAGGCTGCTGTAGTATTGGTAGGAGTTGAAACAGCGGCTTGATTTCGAGCATGAGCAGGTATGAGGATTGAAGCCAGAGATGGATTGCTTGACAATTCTAGAAGGAAGTTGAGAAAGATCATTTATAACAAAGCACAATTCAATTATCTAATTTAACAGACCTCCTGATGAAGCCAGGAATGTGAGGAAGCTCTATGAAAAGTTCTATGATAATCATTACTGCCATGGAAAAATAGAGGAATAAGGTTAAATCCCACCAGTGCTGCCAAGCACACTGCTGTGAGGCATAACACTTTAAAAAAAAATCACTTTGCCTTTTTCTATCAAAACTGTAGATCATGTGCCACAATCTTTTTTTTCAAAAAACTAAAACAGACAATCCATCATAAGCAAGAGACTAAAACAGGGGATGAGTAGAAAACAGATTTCAATTGCCCCTTAGGATGCTTCCAGTTCCGGGTCCTCCCTTTTGGACTGCAAGGGGCCCCTGCTGTGTTTATGCAGCTAATAAACGAAGTGCTGCTTGAACACCTGTAAAAGTGAGCTTACCTGAATGACATTTTAATCTATACTGACACAATGCCAGAATACGTAAAACTAATTAGAGCTGTGCTCAAGGAACTTCGAACGGTCAAACTATATTCCAAGCTAAATGCGAATTCCACTAGAGTAAAATCTGTCTGGAGAGCCACTGACAAGCTGCATGGATAATTCTGACACAAACAAATCCTGACTTAGCATGATAGATTCTTAAAAAGCAACTGTGCATATACACATTTTGGGGGGACTATAATGAAAACTGCTCAGGAGTGAAGAATTACTTTCACTTTTTGTACAAATAACTATTCTTCCAAACAGAGCTGCATTAATAATAGTAAAGTCCTACACATACCTATTCAGAGGATTCTTGGCCTTTTGCCTAAGATCAAATGTATACCTATTCAGAGATAACCTATTCCCAGCTGTATTTGATTTTTAAAATGGTTTTCCTACATTAATATATCAAAACATTACTAATTAAAAGGTACTGCTTTTAGAAAAAGAAGTATTATTTTTACTACTAAAAGTGGGCAGGAAAAATAATCTGAAAAGGGGTGATCTCCCTTATAATACTGAGAAGACACCACTTTTAAAATGTTTCCTATGACAGCAACAAAGGAACTATTTAGTTGGTTAATTTGTCTCTTCAGCAAGTTTGGGCTACAGACATGATTCCCAAAAATATGAAATCAAATAATGATTCTATTTAGCAGATTCAATAAAATGTAGACTTACATATCGCTTCACAGTATTTCATAACCCTCTCTAAGGGTTTACAGAGTCAGCATATTGCCCCCAACAGTCTACGTCCTCATTTTACCAACCTCGGAAGAATGGAAGGCTAAGTCAATCTTGAGCCTGGTGCCAAATTGCCGGCAATCGGCAGTCAGCAGAAGTAGCCTGCAAAACTGTATTCTAACCACTGAGCCACGACGACTCTTTAACAATATTTAGCACTATTTGAAAATATATTTAATCCCACTGTGAGTATATGCTTCCTATTTTAGATTTCAAAAATAATCTTTATTTTAAAAAATTGACTATTCGGTGTTCTTATTCATGTAATTATTGCACTATGGGCTATAACCTCATCTACATTCATTTATTAATAATTCATTTACTAATAATCTACTAGGAAATGACTTGCCAACTGTGATAGAGATCATTTAGATTATGGATTCAATTACTTTTTACATCATTTGTCTCTTTCAAGAATGGACTGGTTACCCACCCACCCAAACACAAACACAAAATGTGCAGATGTTTCCTTCTGTTCCTCTAGTCTATGCTATGGAAAGAGTATTTTCTTTTGAAGTGCCCAACACTTTATCCATCATTCACCCTAACTTTACTTGAGAGGATGCCATATACTGGCACAATGTTTCAAAATTACCTTGAGTAGTGAAGTTAAAGAGTGCAGGTTTCTCTCGACCACTTGGCAATTTGATGTTTGGGTCCCGTAATTCATCGAAGAAAGAATGTGCACATGCTTCCAGTGGAGTCAGGCGGGCAGTTGGGGTATATTCCAACAGACGGCTACATAGAGCTATTGCTTCTGGTGGAGTGCGGGGTCGGAAGACCTATGGGGAAAAAAAGAGGGCAGGCTGACCATTTTGTTTTACTCTTATTAAAAGACTACGAGCCTGAACAATTAAGCTGGTGTAGGTATTATTTTGTTTTTGTTTTTTTTAAAGATAACATCAGATTTTTACCAACTGGCTAAAGCAAAAATGCTTATTGGCAAGGAGCTATACTAGATAAAGTTGAATTTACAAAATCCCTAAGGACATGACGGATATCCAGCACCAATCTGAGGAAATTTAGGAACAAAGGAAATAATACCTTTAAAAACATAAATGATGCCGCTAGGTTATGCAGATGGGCTGGAAAAGAGGAAAAAAGCAAGTGATGGGATATTTTGAGGATTGAGTGTTATATAATCCCATTTAATTAGAACTAAATCCAAAACATAGATATGGATTTATCAAACTGGTTTACGCTAATTTGTTAATAGTTTTAGTGGCTCTTTTAAATTACTTGGCAAGGAATTAATTAAAATATTGTGTATTCTCAACATGCAATCATTACTTTTGCACTGCATATTTTCTTGGAGATTCAGGACTGCCTTAAATGTTAACCTTCCTGACAGTGAAAACAATTAATCAGTGGAATGGATTGGCTCCATAGATTTGTTCTAGTTCTAAACTGTTTTTTCACTTATGTGGAATGTGCCCTATAAGTCTTGGGAGGATAAACAATGGTTAAATCCTTAGTGTATTGTGTGATAAACTGAATTCACAGTTCCACAAAATGAACACAATAGCATATAGACCACATGCAAAATCAAATGCAGATCTGCATAAATACATTTTTAAAAGACGCATTAACTTCAACCACATGGAAAGTGCTTCAAAGTTATTCTAGCCTCTAATTTAGACAGGAAGAGACTGAGCCTAATTTTATATACTATTATAAAAATGATGAGTTTTTACAAAGTAATCAAAACTTGTGAGGTTAGGTCCCAAACACCAGATTAAAACAAACGGAATAGAATTTAGAGTAAATGAAAACCAAAAGAACAAAATGCTAATCAATTTTTAACCACTATATAATAATCCCAAACTAATGCTGAAGCAAGCATTTTTTGACAAGGCAACTTTGATGTAACAGAGTGATGGGATGATGAGAGGAGAGTACAACTCTTCCTACTCCAATTCATCACTGGAAACACCTCTCACTCACTCATATACTTAAACACCCATCCTCATATAGTTCCTTTCTTCTAATTGCACTGAAATCCAGTTTTTGATTTGTAGGAGAAAACTGCGTGAAAGGGAAGATGTCCCAATCCATACACTAGGCAATTTTCCCTCTGTAAACGGACCTGAAAAAGCAGGATTTGAAATCCTGTGAATGTTGTTTCATCTCACTTAGCCTTGCCTTACCTTATAACTTAAGCCAGGAGAGTGATGAGGCACTCTCAGCTGTTCTCCTAATTCTTTCATTCCAAGAGCGGCAATTGCTTTATAGACCTGATAATTTTCAGATGAAAATAATATGAGGGGAACTATTGCAATAGCAGCTTCTGAATAGAAAACACAATACAGTAGTAATTGTGCTTGGGCACACATTTTGAAAGTGAATGGATAAGAGATTGAAAAATAGTCTTACACATGTAATAACGTATATGATGAGATGAACAGTGGGGACAGAATTTAAGAGCAAAGAAATCAATGCATTGGTCCAAATTTTTACTTTAGATATCCAATTTGGAAACTAATTTGGATTTTTATTCTAAAGTGTTTTCATCAATTCATTAGATGTGCATAGTTTTATGATTCTTAGGTAATTTTGAGAGCAATGTATTAAAATGATATGTGACATTAATGTCACATTATTATTATTATTATTATTATTTTAATAGCAATAACACTTAGACTTATATACCACTCCATAGTGCTTTATAGCATTCTCTGGGAGGTTTACAATATCAGCATATTGCTCCCAATAATTTAGGTCCCTGTTTTATCGACCTCAGAAGGATGGAAAGCTGACTCAATCTTAAATCCCATCACAATCGAACTCGAGACTGTGGGCAGAATTCGCCTGTAATACTGCATTCTAACCACTGCTCCATCAAAGTTCCTGGTCATTAAAAAAAACCCCTCTCCTTCCTGCTTTACACTCTATTTCCTTCTTTCAACTTGTTCTTGAGAAAGTTTCATTGATTTACTGTTATGGGCAAATACTACAGAACAAGGAAATGTAAAATATTTTTTCACTACAAGCCCTGGGTGAATTGTATGATCTCTCTTTGAAACATAGAACAGTATATGGATTTGGGAATTTTCTATTCAGGATGCAATTGTTGCTTTTTGAAATCTCATCAAAAAGTGAAATCTGTATGTTTCGAATTCTTGTTGGGAGTTTGTGTAGTAAGATCGACATTTTCTTCCCTCAAGGGAAAAGAAACCTCTTAGCCAGATAATTATTCTGAATGACATTTCAGTACATGATTACTAGATTTTGTTCAATCTCCAAAGGTGATACAAAACGAAAGGCAATGGATGTGATGGAAGCAAGGATGCTTTGCATGAGGACAGAAATGAATGGAAGACTATGGAGAATTAGTTTTAGTTATATTCCCTTTTCTTACCTTTATGCCATATCTCTTTTGGCATAATAAATTCACACCTTTTTGTGATCTATACAATGTTCACTCATAAACACATTACCCACATAGTATCTCTGTCCCAATACGAAATTCTAAGTGCAATTCAATCTACTGATTACAGACAAAAGGAGATATTTGTAAAGAAACATACTTAATCTAGTATCCGCCAGATCTTTTAAAATATAAGTCTTATCATCTCTAATTATGACAATTTTTAATTTGCTTTTCTTTATTTTGAGGGAAAAGATTAATATAGCATTCACTAATAAACTAGCAGAAATTATTCTCATATATCTCCTCATGCTCTATAATTAAAATTGAAGCAGCCAATATAATTGCAACCACTATCAGGGATTTATTTTTCTTTGGAAACTTGAAATGAGTCATGAGATGTTTGCATAAATGTTGAAAAATGTAAACGTTACTTCTAATCCCAAACATCTAATTTTACACTAGGAAGAGAATTTTAACTGACTGCTCCTTGGAGTGTAATAACTTGGTGTAAACTTTTCAGTTCTAATTTTCTATTTCCCCGGCAATTAACCTGGTGATATGGAAAAAAAATTATATACATACCCGTACTCCTGAGGTGAAATGTCCTGTTCCTGACGAGTCCTAAGGATGATAATGCAGTGAAATAATCCAAACAGGGGGAGTCAATCCAAAAGAATAGTCCAGCAAGGAAAAATATATCCAATATTATAAGAAATCCAAAGTGATGGGGAAATATTAAATGTTTAATACAATTAGAAATTTTAAACATCAGCAGCAAGTCCAAACTCAAAAAATGAATAAGAATAATTTTGCAAAGCTGAGGCATAATATAGAAACATTTTATTTTAATGCATGTTCCAATGCCAGTGATTTTACTAAAAAGTAGCAAAAATATGAAATCAAATGTCTGTATAAAAGTAAAATTATATTGAATTTTCAAAACTAAGCTATAGATCTCCTCCCTATCTTGGAGAGAGACAGACACAGGAAGGAGCATGAGACATGCAATCATGCACAGACTCATTTATTCCTGTTTATCCTAAAAGCACAATTGAAAAGTGTTCTGATATAACACTTCTAAGAGAGAGAATCATTTTCTCATTTCTAAGATGACCACTTTAAATGTCTAGAAACTACACCAGGCCACCGCGGATTATTCTTCATCTTGGATTGACTTCCCCGCCAATGGATTTTTTAGCATTTAGATTTTTAGCTGATATTTCATTAGGATGCTTCAGGAACTGGACATGACACTTCAGGAGTGATGGTAGACTCTAACTTACTTTCCCCTTTATTGTGATTTCCTCCCTTATGCCCTCAGTCATTTATAAGTGCAGGGGATTTATGTTTTTTTTTTAAGAGCGACTGATGATGACAGAAAGACACTGCATTCTTTAACTCTTCTCAACCCAATCTGTTATGATGCTTTATTCACCCACTAAGAACTACTTAACCACATACAAACAACCAACATTAAAAGCAAGGGACTGTCACAGTTACAGATCAAGCAGTCAATAATACAGTTTGCCAACACTTAAGCACAATGGGGCTACCAAAACAAGGGATGTTTTCAGCACTCTATTGTGCATAGGTGTCAAAGGACATCTTGTAAAGTTCACTGTTAGCTGTGAACTGCCCTCACTATTATGTTTTGAAGAGAATAGTTACTGTTTTTCATGTAGTTTTCAGTGAGGGAATTGCTTGCATAAATAATCCGCGGATTAGTTTTTAGTCTGCGGACTAAAACTTAGCACTTGGGTCTAAAAGCCGGCCCGTCGCAATGAAATCTATTGAAATCTGAAGCAATCTTGACCAAGGAAAGGAGAAGCTGACAACACAAAGAATAATGCAAGTGGGCAGACTAACCTTTAGTATGCAGACTAAATACGGCCAAGTAAATGCACAGGAAAGCCACAAGCAGAAAACTAAAATTAAAGTGACACATGTGAATGCTGACTAGAACTATATGATTTCAATTATATATTGCAAATTATATTTTACTATAATCACGGATAGTATTTTAATTAATTTGCTCAGTTTACTTATTAATATATATGTTAAAAGACATAAAATGCCATGCTGGAAAGAAACCTATCATGAATATAGCCATGTAATTTCATATACCTCTGTTGAAAGTTTCAACTTTCTCCAGGATATTCCATTTCATTTTCCTCTGCAGCAACATAAGAATTACCATTTTGTAGCCCCTAAACATGTTCAAATCACACTGCACTGTTATGGAGAGGAGAGTTCTACCCCTCCTCACTTATGTTCCATTTCTGCCTAGTTATTCTCAATCCCATATTGATATCTTTATATATTTAGTACAGTAAACCTAGTACTCTTTTAGGATTTTTTTGCCCATCACTTCTTTTAGCTAAGATTCTTTTTATAGTTCTTGAAACCTTTAAGATTTGATAGTATTGGTAGCATCTTTTTATTTTATGGAAAATTGTGTCTTGGCAATAAGTTTATAAGATCGCAATAAGGTTTTCAACCAGAAATAATGGTTACTTCAATTTATTTCAAACAAATCTGACATAATAATTGTCCATTAAAATTTAGGAATTATATTCATGATTTTATTTGGACATGATTTAGCACTGTGTAAATATCTTGGGAGGCAAAATATTAGTGAGCATCGATAGGATTTTTAAAAGTGGCACATTTTCCAAGTTCAATATAAATTTCTATAACTTTGTCCCACATGCTCTACCACCTACAGTTAAAGACACAGCACATTGGAGAACAAGTATTATATAATTTTACTTGGCTGTAATAGAAATATTGTATTCAGCAATAACGCTGCAGAGGTGTTTTTTGAGTGAAACAGGACTTCCGGAACAGCTCATTAAAGGCATAGAATAGTCTTAGCCACTCAAAAGTTGTTCTCTGAAACAACTTTTCAGAGAACTGCTGGAAAATCCTAGCTGCTGCTCTGTGCTGCTGTAATGGTGAAATGTAGTTAACTGAGACTATGAATGAGGCTACAATATGTTGCTGAGAAATATTGCTTTTTTGGACAGATTCCAAAATATGGTCTATTCAAGTGCAATATGAAAGAAAACAGCAGCTATATACTTCAACATAGTCATCTTAACATAGAAGAGAAAAAGGAGAGGGACAATGAATCAAGTCAAGAAATAAAGCACAATACGCCCTACCCACAATGTTCTGATCATGGAACTATATTGCATTTAACAAGTGGTTGAGAATTCTAACTTTCATTTATAAAAAGTGACATTTTTAAACTATGAGTTCCAAATATGCCAAAACAAGATTTTTCTTGTCTTAAAAGAAGTTTTACTTTGG
>JANHFK010004764.1:83779-99747 GCA_036250565.1 Sibynophis collaris
ATTTCTCCACAGACCACCAAAATTTTCCCAGGGACCACCAGTGGTCCCCGGACCACTGGTTGGTGACCACTGACCTAGATGACTCAGAATCTCCATAGATAACGACTCAATTGTTTTCATTTTTTTAAATTATTATTATTTTAAAAGGATAGGAACAACACACAGCTCACCTGTAAAATCAGGTTGTATGGCTTTGGGGATTTTTCCCACTAAAAATTATTCAATGTTCTTCTGACATGTTTCAACCAAACGAAGCCAAAGCATATTCTAAGAATGGTTCTGCTTGCTCAGGAAAACTATCTGTAAGAATAGGACTCTATTCTTGGAAATGTTGCTGTAAAAAGTACCTTTCTGCTTCTCTTATTCCAAGGATTTTCTATCTTGTTTGCTAAGTAAAGATAGTTGGTAAAATTTTCAATGAATTGATTAAATGCCACATCTGACAGAGAAGTGGCTACATTTAAACCGTTTCCATCATGGGAGCAAAAATCCATGACAGTAGAGTATTTGCTGAATTCCTCACATACTACTGGAATGACAATCAATGAACTATTTTTTCAGTATGCATTGAAAAATCCTATAAAAGGCTAACTTCTGAAATTATCCTTCACTAAATAAGTATTGGGAAATATGAATATAGTCCATCTCCATGCAGAGATAGGTGTGCGTAGCAGCTGCCTTCTCACACAATTTTTATTCAGCAATTTGTATCTATATCCTCTTTGAGATGAACATGTTCTTTTATGATTTATGATGTTGCAAACATCTAGATAGCAGCGGTTTTTAATAATATAGATTCCTGATCACCTGTACATTTTTCTGACCATTCTAAAATATCTAGTAGGGGAAAAAAACACCATGGACTATAATAGTTCCCCCCCCCCAAGTCTGCTGTATTTATCACTCCTGTTATTTGCCCCAGTTCCTGCCCATTTAGCAGTTCTAAACCATGCAAATGCAAGTAGATAAATAAGTACCACTTTGGTGAGAAGGTAACCGCGTTTCTGCGCCTTGGGCATATAGCCATGCTGGCCACATGACCACAGAAATGGTCTTCAGACAACGTTGGCTTCCTCGGCCAAGAAACGGAGATGAGCACCATGTTCTCCTGTGCTTAGTCCAAGCAATGGGTGATAACCTTGTCTGATTGGCCAGAGACTGAGTTTTAATTTGTTTAGTCATGCCTTCCTCCTTTCTGTTTACCTCCAGTTTGTTAACTCAGTCAGCCTAGAGAGAATTATTCTGATCGTCTCCATTGCTTGGACTGATTTAACCATCGCACAGTTGAATTATTTATTGAAAAAAATCTGCCTTTGGCTGGGAAGCGATTTTTGGCATCGTGTCTAACCCAGCGACGACCAGTTGAGCTGCGGGGCTCCGCAGTGGTGTTTTTTGGCACAGGGCGGCTCGCATGGCACTCGAAGCCTTCTCATCGTTCCGGAGGCTGTAACAGTGAGTCAATGCGCTTTAAGAGCCATGTTGTCGGCTCCGTGTTTCCCTTTAGTCGGGCGAGGATCCGTGGTGCCGGATTCCAGCTCCCTGAGCGACTTGTGGCCTTATTTCAAAGGGCAAGGATCCGTGATGTCGGATTCAAGTCCCTGGGCAGGTTGAGAGGCCTTTTAGCCGGGCAAGGATCCATAGTGTCAGATTCCAGCTCCCTGTGAAAATTGTGTGAGCGTTTCACCAGGCAAGTGTCCGTGGTGTCAGACTCCAGATCCTGAATTGATTGCAAGGTTGTTGTTTCGCACCTTTAAGCTTGATTGCAGGCTCGGCGCCATTTTGAATTCCCCCACTACCACAACCTCATTTAATTTTTTTCTCTGCCTTATTGCAGGCTTTGTGTTTTTATTATTTGGCAATAATCTGTGGTGTGGGATCCTAGCTCCCTGGATGAACTGTGATTGTACAGCACTGTGAAGCCTTTTTGTAGGCTTCGCACCATTTTGATATGCCATTTCATTGCAGTTTTTTATAGTTTCAAATTTCAAGCCTTCTTATCGGCTTGCTGTGGCAAGTGTCTTATATTTGGATCTATTCTGGTGTAGTATTCACCAGGGAATCAATCAAACAATCAATTTCCAAGTTCTCTTCAGTAATATTTTACAGTAATTTGCCTCACTTCTTGCCTCTCAAAATGGTGGATAGCTATCACGTTCCTTCTATTGCTTCAGCTTCCTCCTCCATCAGGCGCCCAGCCTCTGAGGCTCCTCCCCCTAAGAAGGGGAAATCAAAAACCAAAGGGCCTTCTACTAAATCCAAGCCCTCTGTTATGCAGCTCTCTTCTTCATTTGCTTCTAACAGAGATGCCATGAGGCGACAATGGGCCTTAGACAGAAAATTTGACAAGGCCAAACAGTTAGCTGAGGCTTCTAAAGATCCTCCCCACCCCACTTGCAGCAGGTAATTAATGGATCCCTCACGCACGATGCATATGACTCTTGATTCCCATTCTCAGCAACTGGAATGGTCACCTAATGAAAATACTGCCAAGCAGGAAGTTCAGGCAGCCAGCAGTGATATCCCCTTGGGGAATATTGAACCTGAGCCAGGCCCCTCTCAAGGCCTCAAGAGCTTCTGCTATTTTTACTCCCACAATGGCGGGGCTCTGCCCAGAGGAGACTTGAGGGCACAGTTTTATCACGTGATCTATGTGCCATGAGCATTTCCAAGAGCATTGACACTGCATTACTTCAGAGGGGTTTTCCACTTCAATCATTAGCAGCAAACACCTATCCACAAGACCTCCAGATCCCATGGCTCTTCTATTCACTGAACCGGTCATAGAGCAAGACGCCATCCCATTGCCCAAGCTCTTTGTAGACGCCATACCACGTCAGTGGCATCAATCTGGGTCTATTCCTGCCCCTAGTGGTATGGATAGGAAGTTGTACACATTGGAACAGGAGCTTCAGCAACTCCTAAATCTTCCAACATTTCCAATGGCCAACTTGGCATCTCCTAACATCTTACTTTCTAATTCAGCTGAAGGCCTTAAGCCAAAGGACCAAAGGGTGGAGCTTCCCGTTCGTAAGACCCACCAAGCTGCTGCCTAGGCTATTCGTTCTGCCACAGCAGCATCTTTTTTTGCCCAGGCATCTTTAAAAATTTGGCTTCACCAAATGCAGTCCAGGGTGTTCCCTGACGACACCCGCTTGCAACAAGACTTTAAAAAGCTAATTGCTGCAGCTGAGTTCTCAGCAGATGGGACCCTGAATTCAGCAAAATTTGCCTCATGGGCCCTAGCTTCCAGGCGTCTCTTGTGGCTGCGACACTGGCACGCAGACATGAAAACTAAATGGAGATTGGCTGCTGCCCCATTTAAGGGAGGCTCTCTCTTCGGGGAGGCCCCTGATCCTGTTTTGGTGGAAGGCAAGGACAGAAGGAAGGTCATTCCTTATATACATAGACACACAGAAAGGCGAGGTGGATTCCCATACTGCAGGTTACCACAGGTCGTTCCACCAACGGTGGACAGACTGCAGGACAGACAGCAGTTTTGGGACCACTCTAGACAACATCCATCTAGGAGTCCCTATCGAGGTGCGGGCTACCGACCTTACCATCAGACCAAGTGACTGCCACATCACAAATGCCATAGGAGTTCACCTCGGCAGGTTCACCGAGTGCTGGCGACACACGACCTCCAACTCCTGGGCCCTTAAGATGGTAACTCTGGGTCTTACCCTGGAGTTCAGCTCCAAACCTCCTCGACAGTTCGTACAATGTTCAGTGTCAAGAGATGCCACCAAGAGATCCCTGATGGAAGCCAAAATCCAACACTTGCTGGCCATTCAGGCCATAGAACCAGTGGCCTCTGCAACGATACTCTTTCTGGTACAAAAGAAATCGGGCGGAAGCAGAGCCATCCTCGATCTGAAGAAGCTCAATGTACACATCAAGTATAAACGCTTCAAAATGCAATCTCTGCACACCATTCTGGGTTGCATCAGACCAGGAGATCTCTTAACATCTATAGACCTTCGAGAGGCCTATCTGCACCTGCCCATCAGACCTTCCCACAGGAGATTCCTTCGGTTCTCCTACATGGGGTCACATTTCCAATACAAGGCGCTACACTTCGGCCTATCATCCGCCCCCAGGGTATTCACAAAACTTTTGTACATCGTGGCGGCCCACCTGCAGGCAACACCCATTCAGCTACTCTGTTATCTGGACGATATATTGGTCCTGTCATCATCCCATTGCCAGGTGTGCCTAGATCTCCAGCTCACAGTTCAAACCCTTCAACAACACGGGTTCACCGTAAATTGGGAGAAGAGTCACATATCTCCTTCTGCTAGCCTTGTGCATTTAGGGGCAAGAATCGATACTCAAACCGGCCTTGTCTTCCTCTCACAGGAACGTCTGTTCAGCCTCCATTCCACCATCTGGCACATCACATCAGTACGAAAGGTACCTTTGTTACTTCTTTCCCAACTGTTGAGCAAAATGATTTCATGCCTGCAAATTGTTCCTTGGGCGCGGTTACATTCCCGCCCTCTTCAATGGTTTCTTCTACCCAGTCAACAGGCAGGTCTCAGCAACTCATCCAAATGAGTAAGAGTTCCTTTTCAGGTACTCAAGTCCCTGGAGTGGTGGAGGTCAGCAGCCATGACACAAGGGAGTTTAGAGAACACTCCCAGATTACCCTAACCACAGATGCAAGCCTCTTTGGCTGGGAGGCTCACCTCCACTCTCAAATGACTCAGGGTCGATGGTCTTCCAATGACCTCCTACACAATATCAATTGGCTCAAGCTGAGAGCAGTTCACCTAGCGCTTCGCTTTTTCCAACCACCACTGTCAGGGCACCACATCCTGTTACTGATGGACAATGTCACAGTCAAGGCGCATGTGAATCACCAAGGGGGCACTTGCTCCAAGAGGCTGATGTGCAAAGCAGCAGCACTCAGTCTCTGGGCAGAAAAACATCTGTTGTCCCTGAGGGCGGACCACATTTCTGGAACCGCTAACACCCAAGCGGACTGGCTGAGCAGACAGATTATCGACCAGGCAGAATGGAAACTCCATCCAAGTCTCTTCAACCAACTGTCAGCCATCTTCAGCCCACCTCAGGTAGACCTCTTTGCCAGTCCAGCGAATGTGCAACTTCCAAGGTTTTACACCAGGTTTCAGAGGAGCCGAGTTACACCAGGAGCCTGGGAGTGTTTGTGTTTTCTCATTTCAGGTCACATCTTCTCCAGATCCGGACTATCGTTAGTAAACTGGAGCTAAATAGGAAGGAGGAAGGCATGACTAAACAAATTAAGACTCAGTCTCTGGCCAATCAGACGAGGTTATCACCCATTGCTTGGACTCTCACGCAGCGCACATAGAAAGAACGTTCAGGTAAGTCCAACGTTCCCTCTAGAGTCGGACATGACTGGCAGGGAAACCTTTACCTTTTAAATCAGTTTAATCCTTTTTCTTGTTTTTATCCTATTTTATCTTATTTTCAGATCTGAAGCTCAGTTCTTATTCTATGAGATACTTTAATTATGTTCATATAACATGTGAGAATGGTTGTATAGTGATGAGATGCTGTATTTTCATTCTTTTTACTAATTATGTAAATATTTCCCACCTCTGCAAGCTGCTGTATCATGGTATTTTTTTCCCCAAGCAGCTGGTATATCTCTTCATCACTATACATTGTAGAGTGAAAATTCTTGTTGGAACCTGTAAAATACTTGGCCATGTTGCTGGTATCAATTTCTTGTTTTTCAAAAGTCTTCCACTGTCTGATCTGCTGAACATTACAATTATTAGAGCTCAACCGAATCAGAAGTAAGAATCAAGATAAGACAAAAAGTGAAAGCTGTGGAGAAAGGGGGGGGGGCACAAGACATGAAACTGCTGAGTTGCTTTGTCCTCATAGGTAAATATCTCACTCCCTTGTACACATGCACACTTTTCATTTGGAAGGCAAGGTTCATTTCCTTTGTCCACGTCTCTTCTCTCTCCCTTTCTCCCTCCCTCTCTCTCTCTCTCTCTCACACACACACACACTTTTCTGGGACAAAGTATTTTACTGCAGGCCTTTTCATTATTTAAAGAAAGAAGACAACAAAGCAATAGAGCAGGTCACTTGGCAGCTATAGCATCAAAATGTTTCACAGTAGGGTACAAAATGTTTGAATCACATATATGAAACAAACTCTTACAAATACCTGAGGATTCATCCATATTAAACAACCTGCTATCTCCCAAACTTTATTGCATTTTACAGACAATGGGAGAATAAAGTCAAATATTTAAGACATGTTCAGATAAATAGGCCACACTAAAATATATGAATATCTACACTGAAATCAACTGAGGAGAGCCCACTGTTTCCATGAGGTTATCTGACAGTGACTTGGAATTGAACTTTCTTGGTGCCAAAGCTCAATGCAATTTAGTTGCTCTTAAGCAAGTAATGTCACATTTTATAAAGGTTAACAACTAACACTCACAAGGACCATTCAAGGAATTCTGATGTTATAAGGAGGCACAGACTGCTGTGCTGTATAACCATGACTCTTGGATTTCATAGGACAGATTTCAGATTTTAAATGTTGTTTTTTATTATTAGCAAAACTCTAGATTTTGGCTGACCTGAACTTTGCTTTTGCAAAATTGGTTCAACCTTATTTCCTTTACAATGTAGAAGCTGTGGTGTCTGAACAGAAGAAGAATACTGTCTCATGAGTCCACAGTCCAATTCAATTGGCATTTTATTTCTTTCTCTTTCTGTGCTTTGTCTATCCTGATCTTATAAGTCAAGGACAGTTGCACACAAGAGGGAAAGTGGGTGAGTTTATGTCCTCCTCATTTAAATTGTATTTGCATTTTTTTTTCAGACTAAAAGAGATATTTCACCTTTGGAGAAATCATACTTCAAAAATGGGTAAAATTATATCAAGGAACAAGAACTAAATTTAAATTAATTAATGCATTTCCCCTATATTTCAATTTTTAAATATATTTTAATGAAATTCTAACATTAAATTTTTTTAAGTGTATACTATGACGGGTTTTTTATTATTTCTCCTCTTATCATTCTACAATTCTACAACTATCTACGTAGCGCTAAAGTAGGATATGTGGTATGGCACCCAACTATATACGGTAAGTCCTTGAATCACTGTACAGCACAGCTAAGAAAAGTGTACTTGCAAGTCCCACTATGATGAGAGTCCTGTCATGAGTTTACAGGAAGCAGAATACATTTATTATAAGCTGAGGATATACAATTGCATTTTCTTGCCAAGTAAACTATAGTTATCTTATCAATGAGATTAACCATTATTAATTGATTTGTATATTCACTTTATGTGTCAATTTATATGCAAGACTCTAGGGAAAAGTAATTTGCAATACGGGCTCGTCTGCTTTCTTACCTGTGGGATAAAGATCAAACAATTTATTGAAGACATACAGACAAAGATTCCTCCTGAAGTTAATCCATACACCAGATTGTGCCACAAGTAGAAAACATTATTGACCACCAGCCTAATTCCAATAAAGAGGAAAATAATGGCTACTGCACTTATGAGTGTCAGGGACTGATTAACTGGTGGGCAACTGAGATTATCTGTTAGACCTGCAAGATAAATTCCATACATCAGTAGGATTCCCTGAAAAATAACAGGAAAAGTTTTTTTAGTAGGTTCAAACATGAGTTAAGTCTAAACTTCCATTCTGTTAATCTAATCATACATTGATAAAATTTCATAAAATATCCTTACTGCTCACCTGATGCAAAATCAAGACACTATAATAGAACAATAGCCATACTCTAGTATTCACCCCTGGATAATATTAGGAGGGACAGGCATCCAGCTCACCAGTGACGGAGCTGATGCTGCCCAGCACCCTAACCTCTTCACTGAAGTCTGCCACATGGAATGACTTCCAGATCACTTTGCAAGATTCTACTTCTGTCTGGTTCACACAAACTGCCCATACAGAGCCAAGACTTATGCAAATTTGAGCCCTGTTGTGGCAAAATATTGACCAAATTTTCATAAGAGCTGTGTGCAGATCTTGCTAACTCTCAGTCACAAAAAAAGAAAGTTGCTATAAGAATGAAGTAAGATCACCTCCAGATAGGCACTTATAGGCAGTTTGGTCAAGTTCACTTCTAGTCTTTCTCCATCAATGCTCTAAGCTCTTCATCCCTTTTATTTCCCAGTGCTCCTTGTTGACCCAAGAATCCTCTCTAGAGTTGTGGAAGGAGAGAAGCCACCCAGGAATGTTTTCATTTTGCAGTCACAGGGATTAACTAGGTGTTTGACAGAACTGACTGCAATTAGCAGAAAAACTCTCCAAATGCCTATCAGGACCCTAAAGGGTCTGGGGATTTAATAGAACCTCCCAACCAGCATAGATTCAAGGCAACTATTTGCCTCAGATAAACCAGTGAGTGATTTGAATGCAATGGACATAATGTCCTCTATCTTCAAATCACATAATAGATGCTCTAATAAAGACTAGATCTGGAATAATGCCAATTACATGCCCAATACACGTGCTTAAGATAAATTAGTTCAACCCTATGATTGCCATAAATTTCCAGATTATCCTAGAAACCTAGCACAGAAGTTCCACAAGATGGTAATTTAAGTCCCCTAGCAGTAGAAGCTGGGATGAATCCAACACCAGCCAGCCATGATATTTGGATGGCCAGAAAATGACTGTTTTGCATAAGCCATGTGATACATGAGAAGAATTCCTAGACCTAGCTTGTTTGTACTACCCAATGTCACAAAGGCATTTACAACAGTGGTCAAATTCAAAAAATTTTACTACCGGTTCTGCGGGCTTGGCTTGGTGGGCGTGGTGTGGCTTTGTGGCCATGGCAGGGAAAGGATACTGCAAAATCCCTATTCCCTTCCCATTCCTGGGGGAAAGATACTGCAAAATCTCCATTTCCACCCCACTCTGGGACCAGCCAGTGGTGGTATTTGATGGTTCTCCAAACTACTCAAAATTTCTGTTACTGGTTCTCCAGAACCTGCTGAATTTCACCCCTGATTTACAGTACTCCTGAATGTCACCAAACCTCCCCTATCTTGGCATTCAAAGCAGATGTAAACTCAGCAAGCAGATTTCAGAAAGGGTGATTTTGCTAGTGGCTGAATCAGGTTTTAGTAATACATGCTAGATCCAATTGTTCACTAATATGGACTTGGCATTTACTAGCATCAACCAAAATCCAGGGCCTCCAGCAGTCTGGCCACCTGACCCTTGGAATAGGCTCAGTGGGTAACTAGAAGCCAACCGAAGGTATTCTTTTCATTGGAATGACCCATTTTTTCTGGTAAAACAGCATTCTTAATGCAAAAGTAATAAGATACTCTCCTCCAACAACCATGAAATGTGAAGTAACTCTCCAATTTGATGATGGAACATTGTTACTTTATTAGGATGGCAGAGGGCAGATTAGGAAGGAAATTACACTACGGTCCCATAACTTAATCCTTTTACAAATGCTATTTTACCAAAAAAAGATGGGTCATTCCAAGGGAAAGGCTACCTTCAGTTGGCTGCTGGTTACCCGCTGAACCTATTCCACGGGTCAGGGGCCAGAGTGCTGGAAGCCCTGGATTTTGGTTGATGCTGGTTAACGCCAAGTCCATATTAGTGAACAAAACACAGAGTTTTGTCCCCAAATTTTGGTGGTACAATTTGGGAGGCTTTGGTGACCTATTACCTCCCTGCCCTTTTATAAGATACATTATAGCTGAATGAAAAAGGTAGCAATTATTTTAAGCTTGTTTTATAAAGTTTTAGGATTTACTACAAGTTGCTTTGAATTCAATGTCCTTATAGAAGTAGAGGAAATGAAGACATAAGAAATGTTATTCATCTTGAGGAACAGATTAACAGAGTTGGAATGGATCTTGTAGGTCATCTAGTCCAACAAGCAGGAGACCCTACACCATTTCTGACAAATGGCAGTCCAAACTTTTCTTCAAAGTCTCAAGTCATGATGCTCCCACAACTTCTGAAGCAACACTGTCATCAATCAGGGTTTCATCCAGCTATCTTCCATGCAACAGGTAAATGCATTTCTGAGAGTTTGGGCTAAGAAATGTGATGTTTAAAAAATATTTTTTTCAACTTTGCATAATGAATATATGAATATTTGTACAAAAATACTATCCCTAAATTAAATAAACTTGATCTTTAAAGTATCTAGGCAAAACAGACAATAAACTTAAGCTCTTATCAATGAGATATTGGAATAAATTACATACCTTAAATCCCAGAAGAATAATAAACCAAAATTCAGAATAGAGAGATTTACAGATGTATCCATATCTCAATATGCAACTCAAGCCTTTGTCAGTGACCTGCCGAAGATTGAAATATATAACTAAGAATCTCTTAGTTTGCGAAATGTTGAAAATCCTAACACTTTATTTCCATTTTCCTATCATAGATATTTAATTCTAAGATATCGTTAAAAGAAAGAAATTAAAAACTTGGAAAGGAACAGAGGTGGGGGGAGTTACTTGGAGAGTGTCAGTAGTAGCCCCTCAATAGTTTGTGTACCAATGTTAAGTTAATTTTTCTGATAAGGTTTCAGAATGTTATGAAAACAGTCTTCTTGAAGAGAACATTTGGGCTTGTTTGAAAGCACGTTTACTTACAGTTTTAACAATGTTGTTTTATATTGGATTTTATGGATGGCTTTTATAATATTATTTCATATATTGTCAATTACCTAGAATCAGAAAAGGAAGCACCATATAAATTTTGGCATAGTAATTAATTTGTCAGCCCAAATTTGTCTAATCCTTTCCTGCTTCCCTTTCAAGTCAATGGACTCCTAGTCATTCTTGTTCTTTTGAATATTGAATTCATCTTGCTTCATGTTTACCTAACAGTTCTGTCTAATCTAAAAATAGCTAATCCCTATTTCACAAGGTTCAACTTTTACATGTCTACAGGCTTTTGTAACAGGTTGAAACATTATTTTCACTCTTTTCCAAGCAGCTTTCACATCCTCTTTCATGTTCTTCCATTCATTCTTTTGGATATAAATGTATCTCATTCACTCATTTTTAAACCATAAACAATCAAATCAATTGAGACAACTTTATTCCAGCCACTGATCAACCTTTTGTAAAATTGCTGTAAAATGATACAAAATACTGATTAAGAAGCATAAATATTTATAAAATCTTAGAAATGAGTAAAATCTATAAAAATAAATGTATTAATACCATAACACTATATATTCAGAATTCAGAATTTATTTTATATACTGCCCTATCTCCCTGTTGGGACTCAGGGTGGTGAACAGCCAAATAAAAACATGCAAGAACAATAGATAAATACATAAATACAACACAACTCACACAACATAGTAATACCCAATAAAAAAAAATAAAAAAAAATAAAAAAAATACTTACATAGAGAATACTATTAGCAATTCCTAATGCGAAGAAGAAAATATACAGAATGATAAAATAGTTCTTTACATACAAAGCATCTCTCTTCCCATAGATTCTTGAGAAAGGGGCACTTCAAAATTTATCCAGTAAATCTCGAGGGGACATTTTCCTAGAAAAAAGAGAGCTTTTTTTCTCTTGTTTTATGGACTTCTTTCCTTTCCATTTTATTTTATTCCCTCTAAATTTATTTTATTTAGAGTTCTTAAGGGAAAATATTATTCCTTCAAACCTCAAAGGAGAAGATTCTTAATTCCTATAATTATTATTGTCAAATTCTTTGCTGTGTTATTTCCTATAGAGATAATTTGAGAACATGCTTCTCCAGCCACTTTTGATGAAGGGTCTGTGTTTTTTTGTTCTCCTCATCTATTCCTTTACTTTCTTTGTCTCATTTCTTCTTTGTAACCATCATCTCCACATGTCTTTTTCTATCTTCTCTCTTTTGCTGCAGCCTTCTCTGTTTCTAGATTTCTCTACCTATTATTCATTCTCTCCACAGCAGACTCTTGCTTTCATTCTTGTTTTCACTTTTCAGGCTGCTAAGACTAGACTCAAGGAGCATTTAATTGCTACAGCCAACCATAGTTTAGGGATTCAGAGAGCAGAAATCTACTGTTGGTCTAGTCAAAGAGGCAAAACTAACAAGATGCCAGGGTTGGATGGCAAGTAAGAGACAAATAAGACAATTTGTCCTTTATTATTGAAAGGCAATCTGTTTATAATAAGGAACAAAATAACTTTAATGCACAGCTGGTTCTTTAATCACTGTTAAACTAGCAGAATTCATCTTAAGTTTGGAGATAGCAAATCCATTATGGAGAGACGTTCCTGCAACAACTCCTTTCTGTCGACGACGGGTCTTCTTCAAGAAAATAGGCCTGTTTTGTATCACACTTATCTGATGGTGTCACTCTGGCACCAAAAACTATGGACAGCCAACATGAAAAATCTGTGACTCCATAGATAAAGAGTTGAAACTAAAGCTGAACTTCTAGAATTTTTTGTCTAATATTTTGAAGCCCTGGTCATTGTTTTCTCTGTTTTATTTATTCATTCAACAAATTTTAAAATATCTTTTTAACTAAAAGAATTTGAAAGAATGAATAGTTGTTCGCTGTCTCCGTATTGATAAATCTGAAAACAGAAAGTCACTTTTGAAGCCTTTATTTTTTATTTATTAAATGTTCCCATAGCAAAGAGAGCACCCCTCCTCCACCTTACTTACTTACTTCTGGTACTTAATTTTGTATCTTCAGGCTACACCTTGCATTGGAATTGTTTAACATAAAAAATATTAGGACAATACTAGAAAAGAAAACACATTATACTGAAAGAAAGCAGGTTAAAAGTACTACAAAAATTAAATATGCAACACATTTCTCCTCTCTACTTAGTTTTCTCTAAAAACTAAGATGGAAAGCTATAGATGGAAACGAAATGAAAATTTCACATGAATTAAAAAACTAATTTAGACCTCATATTTGGAATTCCATATTGTTTCATTAAAAAAAACATAAAATAATATTTGCCAAATTCAAATCCAAGCAGATTTCAACCAGTTCATTCAAAAACAGACATTGTGGATTTTTGTGTTGCTAGTTGCTGCCATATTATTTTTTTTCTTCAGAGTATCCAAAATGTTATAGGAGCATTCCAAAAAGACAAAATGATGGATACCAATAGGTATAATATCATTTTGTTCCAGAGTGCCCTGCAATTACAGAAATCAAGATACTTGGGGTAAATAAAATCTTAGAAACCAGGAGTAGCTACCATAATCAGATGTGACAATGTATTGTAATAAGGGTATTAAATAAGGAAGGGACACAAAAATGTGATTAATCAAGTTGAACAATAAATAAGGAAATAAATAGGATTTAATTAAAGTTCTAATACTGATAATAAATAAAGTAGCAAAATAAAAAATAGTATTTGTGCACATTCCCATTGCATTGGGAATACTGACAACATCCTACATAGAACATGAAATTAAAACTTTCTTTTCATGGAAATATTTAAAAACCTTTAAGGAGATATCTTAAGCATTTTCTCAATATCATTTAGTTTCCTCACTTACTGTTTTAAAAAACCATTTACTTAAATTATAGCTGTTTTCATTTCAAGTAATTTCACTGAGTGTTAGAACCATTATAGATTAGTTCCAATAATCTTAATCTATATGACTAATATTGTGGCTTGAAAGAGGTGAACGCATAAAGTAAATTACAGGGCAATTCTAAACAAATGCCCTCAATTTTGGAGATTCTTTCCTAGTACAGATTTTTTTTCCTTCCACAAACTACAGTAGAATTAATTAGGAATTAATTAATTAATTCCACAAACTGGAATTAATTAATCAGTGGAACAACTTATCTCCAGACATTGTGGGGGCTTCCAACACTTTTTTAAGGTTTTAAAGAAAAGATTGGACAACCATTTATCTGAAATGGTATAGGGCCGTGATGACGAACCTATGGCACGTGTGGCGCAGGTGACATGCAGAGCCCTCTCAGCGGGCATGCAAGCCGTTGCCTCAGATCAGCTCCACCACGCGTGCATGTGCACCTCCCGCCAGACAGCTGGTTTTCAGGTCTCTGCTGTGCATAGTGGGGTGCATGCAAAGGTCACATGTGCATGTGCGGGATGGCACATGCATGCATGGGAGTGGGGCACACATAGGGGGGTTGTGTGCACATGGGCGGAACGCATGGGGGAGTCACACTGCATTGCATTATGAGTGAACGCATGCGCATGTGCACTTTGGGCACTCGGTGCTAAAAAGGTTAGCTATTACTGGGATAGGGTTTCCTGCTTGAGCCGGAGGTTGGACTAAAAGACCATCAAGGTCCCTTTCAATTCTGTTATTTTGGGCCATGTTATCTGGGAACTGTGGATGCTGAAACTGATCAAAACTAGAAGGCATCAAGTTTAGAGAAGGCAGAGCTAAAGAGCGTCACAGTCTGAAAATATGAGTTGGAATCCTATTCCTATGATGTTCTCACTTCTTTCTTCTCCTTATAGAATCTCAGATATTCCCCCACATTGTTCTGGAAGGTTGGGACATTCCAGAGCAGTATTCAACATAGGGTGAGAAGATGCAGCTGGAAAACAGATTGGCATCTCTGCCGTGTATACATGGAAATGCTTTCCACTTGCGAATGGGGCTGGTTGGATCTCAGCCATGAAATACATACAGATATACAGTAGCCCAACAATACAGTTGCTGTTATTAGCAGTAGAAATAGGCTCAACGAGATATTGTCAAAGCTTTGTTTCCATGCAGCTGTCTACTGAACTATGATCATTTTTGAATGCTATGAAAGTTGTAACAAAACACACTGAATTTATTAACAGTTTGTTACCATAAAACTTGTTGGGGGAAGGGGAAATATAGTGAAAACATCTGATACCCTTTGTTCTTTTTATGCTGGTGACATCTTTGGAGTTGCTTTTCAGCGAGAGTGCTGTAATCTAATTTTAATCATACTTATGGGGACTGATATATACATATATATATATATATGTACACACACACACACATACACACACACACACATTCATTCCAAGGGGGAAAAATTCAACACAAAGCATGTGAAACTCATTTTATGCAATATGTATTAATTCATATATTTTTCTGTTAACAAAGAAAAGCCTTTTTTACTTCATATTCCCAAAGGAAAGGGCATCATAGCAGAGTATCTGAGTTCTGCTTTCCAACACTATAATTAGCTACAATCTGAGAATTTGCATACAGAATATATAGTGTATTAATTTCTTACTCATTGCATACTTTAATGTATGCACTTTGTATTTGTTTGTCCTCTAGCTCATGCAAAAGAAACCAGATCCATGCTTAGGGATCCTGAGGGTATTATAATTAAAGCTAATTTTTTTGCTTGCAACATCAGCATGTAACATGATAAGAGTTGATTGCATCTGAGAACAAACTAATAGGGTTTCATTAAAATAGAAGTGGGATTCTCCTTTTCATGGTTATCACAGTGTTCTTTTGGATGTCTCTAAATATGTATCCAGAATTACCCTGATCACTCTATGAGTTTAGTATAAGCATGCATTCTATAAGAAGAAATGGATGGCAGGTTTAGGTCAATAGCCAAGTAGCATAGCATCGCATTTAGACTTATATACTGCTTCACAGTGCTCTTACAGCCCTCTCTAAGCAGTTCACAGAGAGCATATTGCACCCAACAATATGATTCCTCATTTTACCCACCTCGGAAGGATGGAAGGCTGAGTCAACCTCGAGCCTAGTGAGATTCGAACTGCCAAATTGCAAGCAGCCAGCAGTCAGCAGAAGTAGCCTGCAGTACTGCATTCTAACTACTGCGCCACCCAGGGGTGAGATCTAATTTTTTTTGCAACCGGTTCTGGGGGCGTGGCTTGGTGGGTGTGGCCATGTGGTCATATGACTGGGTGGGCGTGACCATGTGGTCATGTCACTGGGTGGGTGCAGCCAATTGAGCAGTCCATTTTGCCAGGGAGCAGGGGGTTGGACTAGAT